>BPLR01011441.1:0-46570 GCA_021605095.1 Caerostris extrusa | reverse complement strand
AAAATGTCCGTAAAGCAGCCAAACCAAAACCAATCTTATATTAAAAACATTTAGATATTTGAAAAACTTATATTTTATTACAAAAATTGAAACTGAAAATTGTGAAATATATTTATTCGATTGAGTGCAATTTTAAGCAAGATTAATTTATAAAGTAACTAAAACTACCTTTATTTATATCTACAATTACAAATAAGTCTTTTTTTTTCAGAACTTTACAATATTTTATTAGACCAGGTGTTCTTTGAAATGCATTTTTCTCTTTAACTGAGGTACAGTTTTTTTCCCCACTGGAATGCTCTCAACAAGTGGTACTAGGAACGGGTGAAGATGTGGAAGATAAAATCGCGATGCAAAACCGGAAATCATATTACCCCTAATTGAAGATTCAAGTCACGTACTGAGCTCGGTTATGCACTGTTCTTTCTTCCGCAAACATCTGCTTGATGAAAGAGTTGTAAGGAAATCGTGCTTATAGTATTTTGATGAATGGGCATTTTTTTTAAATTTTGAATCACCGGAAGATATTTAAATACATTCAAAATTGTCCTTTGTAATAAATAGTTCAAAAGGAGGGCGGGAAAAGCATGGAAATTTTTGTAACGAAATTAATATAAATTATTTTCATAAATTGATTTTGAAAATATAAACATTACTTTACTGATTTATTTAAGTGCAGTGGTATAATAATGGCAAGGACTTACAATTTCCATGTAATTTGATCTAATAGGACAATTCAGCAATATATGAAATGTTCTTATAGTTTTATGCAAGCATAATTATTATTAAAAAAAAAAAAAAAGCCTGGTCTTAGTAGTTGTTATTCTGGGGGTCGGTGCCACAAGTTTCGGGTTCGAGTCCCGCTATGCCATGGATGTTTTTAGTGATTCAAAATCCACTTTAAACCGTAGGTCTCGATCTAATATGACTGTAGAGCCTTGGGCTGACAACCCTACTTCGTAAAAAAAAAAAAAGAAAACATCTCTTGTCTCGAAATCTCCACCATGGGGCTGTTGTGTCACGAAGAAGTAGCTGTTATAAGCCATATTAAAACTTCTTTCTCTGATATCCAGGGGGTTTTTATAATAATTTGTCTAGCATTAATTTTTACTCCTTTAATTTTTTATTATTTTTTAATTTTTTTACTAATATAGGTAGTTTTACCATCTTCTACAGTACTAAAAAAATGTGGAAAAAAAAAAAACCACACATTGATTATTGTAATAAATAATATGATTCCACAGATAAGATAAAATGGTCTCATTTATTTATGCAAGAGTCAATTTCGGCAGCGCTCTCTTTTTTATATACAAAAAAATAAAAAATAAATAAATAAATAATAATAATGATCAATAATGTTGTGAATTGCTAGGACATTTTATTTATCCATTTTATTATCACAATTTATCTTATCTTATTTGTTCTGCAGGATTAGAAAAAAAAAATAGCAGTCGCTCGTATTTCCCTGGCATTTTTAATCATAACTTCCTTACAGGTTGTGACAGAAAACAATTCAAAAACACTACTTAATAGCTGAAAAACAATCTCATGATTGATTCAAAGCTGCGTGCTATGTGAATAAAGTAGGGCTTTTGCCATAATTCCCCCATGCTTGGTGTTATTCTGGATTTGAGAGTTTTTTCTTAATTCATGCAAATAATAGAAAACTTACACATAATTTCTTGGTCAAAATTTAATGCACACACATACACTCAAAGAGCCAAACAATATGACCACCTGTCACCTTTCACTTATTTCTGTGTGTGTTCCCATCACACACAGAAGTAAGTGAAAGAATGATTCTTCAGACTCTCCAGCAGGAGTTAAATACCACTTCCACCTGATCACGTGCCTTCCACGTCATCCAGGCGAGTTCATTGCAAAATGTGGGGTGGTCATAATGTTTTGGCTCTTAGTGTATATATTATTGACAAAATTTTCCCAAGTTACTTTAAAGACTAACTATTATAAATATAATTTGTGAATTTGTGTGTACAATTTATTTTTAACTTGTATTGATTTTTCAAATAATAAAGTAGTAGTACGCAATAAATTCAGTAGCTTTAAGAAAATCGCCAATGTTATTCTTTATTCTATATGCTTTAAAATATGATTATAGTGCCATTTTTTTTTAAGTAGCTCAGCAATTATCATTGAATTTTGTAATTCGGAAATACCCTTTTATCTAATCCCTTCATTGGATTTATTTGTCAGAAAAAAAAAAAAAAACACGATTTAATTTACGATTATATAGGTTCTAATGTCAATTATTTTTTTAACAGTGGTAATTCGAATTGCAAAAGTAGACAAAATTAATACTCTTACTCTTCGGTTACGTTAATTTATAAATAATTCTTCTCATTTGCTATTCATTTTTAGAGTTGGCATGCGATATAAACGAACGCTATTGTATTTGTAAATGAAAAGTAAAAAAAATTGAGTTTTTTTTTCATTTCAAAAATATTACGTATTTTTAAATTAAATATATTGCGAACAAGTAAAAATTAGAATGTGAGGCAAATGTTTTGGTTAACTTAATGTCTTGTAATATGGCGCCATCTGTTGAACATTTCTTTTAAGCAATCTTCATCAACCTATTATATATTATATTTGATATATAATAGAATACTGTTCTTATTCATCTTTCTTTAGAAGCTTTTGACACCTGACACTATTTATTTTAGGGCAAACTTATTAGTCATAATAAAATTTGATTATTTTCTGTATTATTTTTAAAGAACTAGCCAGTTTATAAAGAATATATATCAAAACTTTTATGTAGTAAACAAATCCGACAATTTTACACATATAATATCATACTAAAACATAAATTTAGTTTAACACGTTTAAATAACGTGAGAGCTGTCATCAATATTATTCAGAAATTGCAAAATTATTGTGTAATTTTGTCTACATTTGATAAAATTACACAACAGTGTTGCAATTTCTGAACAATAAAACATTTATGAGCAGCTCTCATGTTACATTCAATCACATATAATGAAAATTAAATTGATATTTATTTATATTTAAATATTAACTTATTTCGATTTATTTCAAATTTTTACCTTTCTTTACTAAATATTTTTAATAATATAAATGTTTACATTTATTTTAATTATAGATTATCTAATGTTTATGCTATAGATAGAATAATGCGCAATTTCCCTACAAATATATTATAACGTTTTTCCTTTTAAAATACTATAAGCTTTAGCAAAATTTAAAAAAAAAAAATCAAATCCATTTTTTTAAATTACAAATAACAAAATTAAATGATTTTATTTGTAATAAAAAAAAAAAAAAAATATTTAATTTCATTAGAAAAACATTTCAAATTATCACAAACATAAAACTTTTTTGTCATTTTAATTTGAAGAATAGTCTTAAAAACAAAATTATTTTTTAATGTCGTTCAATCAAATATTTATTGCACCTATATAAATGAAGGTAGGTTTAATTTCACTAATGTAGCATCAAATATTTTTTGTTTAATTTTATCTAAATTTTTTTATTAGGTTTAAGTAAAGAAGCATGAAATAATATTGTATTTAAAAATAATGCAACATTTATTTCACTTCAGAAATGAGTGTTAGACATAGCAAAGTGAAATACTTCATAGTAAAATGGCAGCGATGTACAATATTCAACGAAACTTCAAATAAAATCTATGCTACTACACTCATTTCTGAAGTGAAATAAATGTTACATTATTTTGAAATCAGTATTATTTCGTGCTTCTTTATTAAACCAAACAAAAAATTTTTAAATAAAATTAAACAAAAACTTTTGACGCTACATTAATGAAACGAAAACGGATCTACCTTCATTTATATAGGTGTAATAAATAGGTGCTTACGTATTAACGCTACCTTGGCTACAGATTTGGCGGTTTTTTAAGTGTCGCTAATCTAACAGCTACAGATTTTCTGAGTTTTGACGCCATTTTTTAGTGCTACGAAATGCGTATTTGGGATTTGCCAGAAACAGAACAAGATGCAATTTTATTTTTTCAGGAGCGAAATATTTTATCAAAAAATGAAAATGTCCTATTTCCCATGACATGAAACTTTTATTTTTGGTAAACGTAAGTTTTCGAAATGCAATTTCAGTCAGCGTGCTTATCATGTGGGACTTAGAAAAGACAACTGTTTTGAGGGAAGCAGAATTCCATTTAAAACCGCCAAATCAGTAGCTGCGGTCGGTGTTCAAAAGATAACTGCGTACGCGTGCGAACAACAAGATAGCTCTTTATTATTGGCGCAACTGTAGCCAAGGTAGCGTTAATACGTAAGTACCAATAAATATTTTATTGAACGACATTAAAAAAAAATTTTGTTTTTAAGAATATTCTTCAAATTAAAATGACAAACAAGTTTTATGTTTGTGACCACCTTGAAATTTTTTGAAGTGTTTTTCTGATAAAATTAAATATTTAAAAAAAAAAAATGTTCTATGACTTTCTTTTAGTCATTCTATTAAAAATCTCCAAAATTAAAAATATGTTTAATTGAATCAAAGCAATAACAGGCCATACTCGCTATTACTTTATATAAATGTTTATTTTTAGAAATATTTTTTATTAACTAATGATTATTTGCATACGTTCTTAGGAGGTTAAAGTTTTTGCAAATTACTAGTTGAAAGAATAATTTAAATTGAGTGAATTCTTTCATAATTATAAGGACTTTTAAATATCTTCTTGAAAGCACGTACTTAAACCAAATATATAAAAAGAATAAGCAAACGAATTTCTTAGTGACTAGAAGATAGTTAAATCATAAATAACAAAATAGTCTTTACGTCTTGACATGCGCTCTACGTAGGAAGATTTTAAGCAATTTAGCTTTTGATACAGTCACATCCTGGAAAAGTATAGGATCCGTGCGTATAACAACTTATAATTCACTGAAACTAAAAGGTTCGTTATAGCTGTGATAAGAATTATCAGAAATATCAGATATATTATATTACTAAAAGAATATATATGTTGCCATTTCTTATCCCACATGGTCGACAGCAACATCTAGACTAAGTCCATGAACCCGTACAGAGACGATAAAGAGTAAAAAAAAATGCAGCTTCTTCTATTTGTCCTTGATCTTGTGCCACAAAGACATGGGGTACCCAAAGGAAATCTTACCTTTACCAAACTCGGTTGTACCCTTCAATCACTAAGTATACATTTTAGTCGCTTTTACGGCAGACATGAGCTACAGTGGGGGGCTGTTCTAACCCGGGCCCACACGGGGTAAAATTGCTGGACGGATGGTTTTATTGAACTGGGATTCAAGAAGATTTGAGTCGAATCTGTCATGATCAAATTAATGTTAGCACGAATGATTTAGTTGTTCAAGAGATAATTATTTCTGTTGTGAATAATTCTGGTGACTTTTACCGTTATAGCTAGTAGAAGAACAAACAAAATGCAATGTTTTCTCGTAAGTTGTGAAATTAAGAGAATAAGTCTGGTAGAATTTTTTTTTATTATATGCGATTAAAAAGACCACTTTAAAAGCTGAATGTCACAGGATACAAAAGCCTTTTTTCTGATATAATAGTCAGTTGCACTGTATGTTCCACCAAGAAAATCTTGGATGTTGAGAGATTCTATAATTCTTCTTCTTATTGTTTAAAATGTTGGATTAAAAGATTGTAAATCAGAGTATGACTTGAACTTGTGTGTCCCTCTTTTCTCCAGTAAATAAAAGATTTTTAGATTATATTATGGTCTATTTGCAAGTTTTTAAATATTGTTTTTATTGAAAGGGTAATTGTTTCAGCGAAAGAAACTGAGTGAATGAAGAAAAGTAAATTTGTGTATTTATTTACACTGGCAATGAAGAAATAAATAAGAAACCGAAGAAGACAAACTAATAAGAGAATATTAATATTTAAATTATTATTGATAATTCAATTGCTCAAATTTTTAGAACTATTAGTTGAAAAGTATGAATCGACAATGGGATGATGCGAATTAAAATCCACAGAGAAGGATTTAAGTAGTGAAGAGTTGAAGGTATTATATTGCATCCAGATAATCTGCTTGAAATGACCTTCGGGAGAGTAATGGGTGAATAGAGTGAAGATTTTGTGTGTATGAGTGTAAGAGATGAATTGTGATGGCCTATATTTTGTTTCTTAAAGGGGGAGGAGGAGGGGCGAGATTAAGAGAGTTGAGAATGTTTCAAGGAATAGTTGAATCAAACAGCTATTAAAAATTTTCCTCTTCATATCTTATCATGGTCTTTTTTCTATAAATTAATCTTCCAAATAAAGTGAAATGGATCTTAAAAATTTTGTATTACAAAAACTTGAAAAGAAGAAGAAACAATTAAAAAAAACTGTTTGGCTCTGATACTGAGATGTTTGTAAAATGCTGAATGTGGTCTAGAACATGGAAACTAAGAAGAGAACATCGGAGAAGATTTAAAAATCAAAAGAGCCTAAATGATTCGTTTAGTTGCACTTGTTCGTTGATTTGGATGGAAGAGAAAACATTGGATTGAGTTCCACGGTCCATTGCCAAAACTGTGCTATCCATCATGCTGTCAAAATACAGCAGGACGTAGAAACTCACTTTTTCCTTTTAATTCTTTTAATTTTAAAAGAAGGTATTTAAGTCATACTGGATGGAAACGGAGAGTTTTTTTTTAATAGGTCTTTTTACTGTTTTAATCGATTTTTGAAAGGAATCTGCTTTAGCATGATCTATGTCTTTAATTATTTGTTGACTTTTCGAGGATTCTGCATTAAAAATTGTGTAAGATTTTTTTTGTTTCTTTTAAAAAAGATTTTTCTTTTGTAATATAATAAAATAAGGAAAAGTAGTTCTTGCTTGGAGTTTGATGCCAAAAAGAGACATGCCATATAGCCTCCTGGCTTCTATGAATGAAAAGACTGTTGAGAATTTTAAATAAAAATTAAAATGTTTCACTGTTCACAGTGGTTGGCTGTAACCTTATGTTCCTCGCCGCAATTAGAACAATTAAAAAATTTGTTGAACATGAATCAATATGATGTAAAAAGCACCGCAGAATTCACAAGCGACAGGACTTGCATGCTGCGGTAAAGGGTGTGAAAGAGAAACAGTTTCAACACTGACGAAGTTTGTCAGAAAATGAGAAGTTTTTCTTTTGCGTAAACTTTAATTTGACAGGTGTTGGTAAAGTGTTCCTGAATATGGGAAGTTTTTGCTTTTGTAGGCCTGTCTTCTCTTCTACTTCGTTCCCGAGTTTTCGAAGGGATATAAAATGGGGATATTATGGTAAGAATCGGATTGTGATTTTTTTAAAGGGAAGCTGAAATCGGACGTTCATCATATCTTTTATTTTTGCTGGTTCTCTGGTACTGTCATAAAGATTGGTAGAAATAATTAACTTGGCTTGTCGGCATTTGTATAAGATCTATGTATTTTAAACTGATGACTTAAGACGACAAATTGTATTTCAATATTTTAAGATGCGATTTGGGAATCATTTCCATTCTATACTTCAAGCACGATAGTGAAAGATCTGCTCCCGCAATTGAATGTTAGTTGAAAGTCTGTTTTTAATGTCACGACTAGCCTTGAACTGAAGATCCTCAGTAGAGATGTACCTCATTGAATTGAAGTGTAAAGCAATGTCCATCACATTTAGTTCTAAAGATTCTCCTACTCAAAATGTCGAACCTTCCCTGACATTGAGCAACATATAAAAACTAACAATTTGCAAGAAATTAAAGTAGGACGTGAAGAAAAATGATACAAATAAATATGTGAATTACCTAAAATGAATATGAAAATTTAAAAAACTGTAGAACAAGAAAAATTTTGCTGAAAAAAACAAGCGAAATACTAACAATTTATTTTATATAATTCTCATCTTGTATTTTTAAAAAATTCTGTTACCAGTTATAGGATGAAAATAGATAAAAGAGTGCCTTACTGAAGGCCATTCACTTGGTAATATACAAATACCCATACATGCAATTATGTATATGAAGATTTAAAAAATTAAAATATTTATTTATTGTTAATTTTTAACATATTTTATTTATTTTTATTCATACTTTGATCGATTTTTGTATTTTTTAAATCTATTTAATATATTTATTTACTTTTCCTTTGATTTAATTGTCCCTTTTTTCATAATTTTGCCGCTATCTCATCTAGTTTGTAATTTTATATTTTTCTGTTCGGCACATTCTGTAGTTGCTAAGAGACCGAATCGTATTGAAATGTATCGCAATGTCGCGGAGGTGGATATTTGATCATTATATTTGTGTATCTACCATCAAAAGAAATGACCAATAATTTTAAAGCAATATAAATATCATTATTTAAAATAAGTGATAAAAATGTTACTGATAAAAGGATTTCTGCAAACAATGTAGAGTTTGAATAAAAAAAAACTGTACAGATTAAATCAATCAAATTCAATTTTTTTTTTCAAGAAATTTTTATGTTAAAAGATCTTTGTTGATGATTGCAAAAAGCGCATAGTGTTTATTTCTCTAGAGATTTGAAAAGATACAAGGAAAACTGTAGAAAACAGTTGATAAATTTAGCACTTGAAAAATAGTATAATATTTTCATACAAAACAAGTTCAAATGAGGGAGATTAATAATAATAGTAGGTTGTTTGTAAAGAATACTTGAGTAGTTATTGAAAAATTTTAAATTGTTCAACTTTGTTAGAGAATTTATTAAATTTAATTGTGAGCTTTATCTGAGGAATCATTTTTCTTATGTTTAATAAAACAACAATGTTGCTTTCATCTAGTCATTTGAACTCAAAGGTTTTAATTTTTACACTAAAGTAAAGAATATTACTGATAGTTATCAATCAGAAGCCTGTAAGTAACTAAGTTACTTCATCAACCTGATACAAGAAAGAAATATATTTCTTATAAGATTAATTGCTATTTTAAATGAATGCTAATTTTCAATCCTGGAGATATTTTTAAAGTTCATCAATACAGTTTGAATTTTTTATGTGCTAGTTACTCATAACGAGGTATCTAATTATTAGATTTTTTAACAAGCGCTCTGGCGCAACAAGTTTCGGGTTCGAGTCCAGACGATGTCATGGATGTTTGTAGTGGTTCGGAATTCACTTTAAGTCTTAGGTCCCGTTGTAATGAATCCCGTTGAGCGTATAGCTGATATTTATTTGAGACTACAAGATATTTATTTTAAACCCAATATGTGGTTTGTAAGTGTTTTTATCCTTTATGCTAAATGTAATACACTTTACTTGCTTAAAACTAAACAACTGTAGTGATTCTTATAACACTCTACACCACTATATTCTACTAAAAGAAAAAGTTTTCCGTCATCTACCAAGTGGGATAAAAACAACAGAATTTTTAAAACAAAGGGATCTAGAAAAACAATAGAATGTTATATATGTAAACGCCATTATCATACGTACTCCTTATTGACATTGGTTCGTTTGAATGAAGATTACATAATAACAATTTTAATGACAATTATTTATTTACAAATTAAAGAACTTATCTACAATCAAGATCCACTCCTCCCTGCACTGCCTGTCCTCGTCTCCCCTGGTTCCTGTCCCTTCCTCATGAGAAGGGGGCGGGTGGAGTCCTTAGCCCCCCTCCACAGATGTGAGTAATCTGATATCTCGGGTTGTCAAGAATATCCGGAAGGGGTGCGGGTTGCAGTTAGCAGTTGAGTGAATCTCACAAACATTGAAAGGAGACCCATTGAGAAGATTAACCTATGACGAATGCGCTAAAAGTGGCGTAATGAATTTCAAAGAAAAATTATAAAAAGAAGAAAAACAACTAATAAAAAAAATTTAAGTCAATTCCTTCTTTTTTTTCACCCTATATTGCAGAAAGTCCTTTATAAACAATTTTCATTCATTTTTTTAAAGTTTATCTGGCGCCATCTATTGGTAGATACATGCAACTTACATCTAAAAAAAAAAAAAAAAAAAAAACTAAAACTAATTAATTAAATTTAATGAATGAATTAATATTTGAAAAAAAAAACTGTATTAACATCCAGTGCCATCCACTACAAGTTAAAAAAAAGTACTTGAACTTGAGTGGATGAATAAAAAGTATTTTATGAACGATTTAAAATTTGATCAAGATATATATAGGAGAGTGTGAGCTAATAGAAGGAATTTGAAAAAAAAAAAAAAAAGGAACGCAATTTATGTATAAAAACATAACTAACCCACCACTTAATTCTAGAGTAAATACTTTTTATACTTGCTTGATATTGAAACATTAGTCAAATAGACAGTTTGAAGATGACCTTGAAGTCATAACGTTTGATGGTCTTATATTCGTTGATAATTTATTGAACTATAAGTAAATGGATTTTTGATTTTATAAATTCCCTTTCAATTACTAAAAAAAAAAAAAAAAAAAAAACTAGTGGCCAATAACACACAAATAAAAGTTATTCATTTAAAAACCAATTTATTTACTGGAAGTGGAATTCAATGAACTTTTTCAGACTCAGAGTACTTAATATAATTAATTCCTAGCAAATCGCTGTTCTGTGAAAATATTCCGAAACTGTGAAAGTTTTCTCAGTTTTCTCAGATTGTTTTGGAAATACCCAAAGTTGTGTATAAAAATGTTCATCAATGAAAGAACAAATGATATAGCTTTCGAAAAGTTAAAATATTAGAAATGTTTTGATTCTTTCTGTGATTATTTAACACTACACAATAGAATCTTAGCAAAGTAACCGTCAATATCTTCATTCTTCTTCTACACTGGCTCAACAACCCAAAGATGGACCAAGGTCGTCTGCCTACTGGCAGATTTCGAGACAGGAGACGTTTTCTTTTTACGGGATAGGGTTGTCAGCCCTACGCTCATCGCCTTACAGTCATATTAGATCCTGATGGCCGAGTGGCTTGCACTCATTACCACAGGTTTCGAGTTCGAACCTGGCGGTGCCAGGATGTTTATAATGGTATGAATTCACTTTTTCAGCCAAAGTTCCAGGTCTCATATAACCACAGAGTGTCACAGAGCCCAATCAGGCTTCTCACCCGCATCATTCCCAAACTGTAAAAGGGGCAACTCAGTTCTAGGCATAATGATGTGGTATGGTGTAGTAGTCATATTAGATTGAAACCTACTGTTTAAAGTGGCTTCCAAACCACTACAAAATATCCGTGGCACTTTCGGTACAAACCCGTGGCACAGTGCGCCAGAGTCATTCCACCCAGGCCCAAATATCCTCATTGCCCTATTAAAAGACTTTAGAATGATACAAGTTTATACGTCATACCTTAATTGAGAAAGAAAACAATGATGCAAGGTAGGCCGTAATTCTAAAAACAAACGAAAAGCAAAATCCTTGATTAACTTAACTCCTTAATAGTTGGCAGATGGGAATTAATTGCACAAGGAAGTCCAGAATCCTTTTCTATGACTTGGAAAAGACAAACATTCGACGCATTTAAAATGTCTAAACAGCTATTAAGAATTCCATTTAATTTTAACTTTGAAATATGGTACGTAAAGAAATTCATTAAGAGAAGTAAATTAATGAAAATAAAAAACTGCTTTTTAATTAAAATAACATCTACACATTTACGAAAAATAATTATAATTAAAATTGTTTGGCGTTTGTTTCTTAACACTTGGTTCAATTTAATACTTACATCTGATGAACTAAATTTTATTCAATAGGAAGAAGTTCATTGCAAAAAACAATTTTAACTATTAATCAATTTTCCTTTTTTTTGCCATAAAAAAAAAAAAAAAACTTTTGTTGCAACAGAAAAAAGGCAAGCAAACAATGAATGTAATAAAAATTATATATTTATGTATTTTAGTCAGACGAAACTACTTAACTACAAAATTAACTTCAAAAAAAGCCGTAAAACTATTCATTTCACAAGCTTATCTCAGAAGTCCTGCACTGTCCTATCAGTAAAATCTGCACCATCTAATAAAACCAAATTAAAGCGCGATATCTTGAATATGCTTATAATCAAATCAAATCAAATCGTACTTAATGCTATTTCAGAACTTTAAAGCAAATCTCCTCTGCGAAAACAAACTTTTCTTAAGTGAGCCACAAAAAGCGTCGGCCATTTCCCAATCAATATGTAGTAAGAAGAAACACAAAAACGAAGGAACTCCAGAACTTTGAAGGCTCAGCCACTAATAAATAATGCCAAAGGCTTTTGTAGAAGTTTGAAGGCGCCCATTTTTAATGGCAGCTGAATGAAATCTCATTTATCAGACTTACCCTAGTGTTCCAAAGTCCTTTGTGTGCCATCTTTTGGCGGGATTAAATTACAAACGGGGATTAATGTAACAAAACTAATTACTTAACGCAAGTTTTACAAAGCGGCCGACATATTAAAAAAAAAATTACCTTTTCCTTTCCTCCAGAACATTGTCTTCTTTTTTTTATCTTTCTTATCATCTTTTTCTTTTATTTCACCATTTTCCTTTAATGTTTGAACATGCGATTTATTCTTTTCTTATTTATTTATTCAGCTTTAGGAATTAAAGTGTTAAGATACCTCGTCAAATTTACATTTCTGTTAATTAAGTTTAGACATTTTAAATGCGCGTATGTTTATCTTTCCCAAGTTACAGAAAAGGATTCCTGGACTTTTCCTGTGTAATTCACTTTATGGTATATAAAAACTGGCCAAGTCTCCCATCTGAAAACCATTAAGGAGTAAAGTTAATCAGATATTTTGATTTTTTTCGTTTGTCTATGAATTACGACCTACCATCTAAATCGGAAGTGGTCAACCTTTAACAGTTAATGCATAATTTTTTTAGTAGATTAAAAGGAAGTACAAAAAAAAAAAAATTAAAAGATATGAGAGTTAGTGAAGATTAGTTTTTTTTTTTGGAATTCTCTTTAAATATTTTTCTTGGCTAACTATTTCTTTTTATTTGTAATTAAACCTATCTACATTTTACTGTTTAATATCGCTAGTTTATTATTGCTTTCAACTCACTTTTACTAATTAAAATTTATATTTTGCACCAAAAACAACCTTACAAAATATTAATCATCAGAAGTATTAAATAAATGTGCATACTTTAGAAATCATGTTGTTGTTAAGAATTCAATTTAATCTTAGCTTTGAAATATGCCACATAAAGAAAAAAATCATTCAGAGAAGTAAATTAATGATAATAAAACTGCTTTTAATTAAAATAACAACTGCACATTTAGCGAAAAAATTTATAATTAAAATTATTCGACAGTTTTTCTTAACACTTGGTACAGCTTAATACTCACATCTGATAAACTAAATTTTAATCAATACAATTTTTTTTGTGAATAAACTTCTATCTAAACTATTAATCATCTTTCCATTTTTTTAACATCAAAAGAACTTTTTTTTTGTGAGTTAAATTTACAAAAGAAAATGCCAAAAAACAATGAATGTAATAATTAAACAAATAATATATTTAATATGCTTTTTAGTTAGGTCTAACTACTTAACTTCAAAATTAACTATCAAAAGGAAAAAACACACACCGTAAAACTATTCATTTCACAAGCTTAATCTTAAAACATTAACGGACGACCTTTTACTACACCACATAATAAAAAAAAAAAAAATTAAAGTGCGATATCATGAATATGCTTATAATCAAATCAAATCTTACTTAACGCTATTCCAGAAGTTTAAAAAGCAAATCTCCTCTGCGAAAACAAACTTTTCTTGAGTGAGCCACAAAGCGTCGGCCTTTTCCCAATTAATATGTGTAGTAAAAAACACAAAAAACAAAGAACTCCAGAACTTTCAAGGCTCAGCCCCTAATAAATAGTGGAAAAGGCTTTTGTAAAAGTTTGAAGGCGGCCATTTTTATTGGCAGCTGAATGAAATCATTTATCAGACTTACACTGGTGTTCCAAAGTCCTTTGTGCGCCATCTTTTTGGCGGGATTAAATTACAAACGGCGATTAATGTAACAAAGCTAATTACTTAACGCAAGTTTTGACAAAGCGGCGACATATTAAAACAAAAAACAAAAAATTACCCTTTTTTTTTTTTGCCAGAACAATACTTCTTTTTTTTTTTATCTTTTTCGTCTTTTATCTTATCACCTTTTCTTGTCTTTCACCATTTTCTTTTAACTTTTGAACGAGAGATTTATTCTTTACTTTACTTATTCAGCGTTAGGAATGAAAGTGTTAAAATATCTCATCAAGTTTTTACACTTTGGTTAATTAAGTTCAGACATTTTAAATGCGGAGAATGTTTACCTCTCTCCAAGTTATAGAAAAGGATTCCTGGACTTTTTCCTGTGTAATTAACTTTAGTATGGTATATAAAATTGGCGAAGTCTCCCATCTGCCAACCATGAAGAAGTTAAGTTTATCAAGATTTTGCTTTTGGTTTGTTTCAGAATTACGACCTACTATCTAAATCAGGAGTGGCCAACCTTTAACAGTTAATGCACCTTTTTTTTTCTTTCTCATTTAAGATATGTCTCGTACAAGCTTTCTTGCAACATTGTAATTTTTTTAATAGGGTAGTTAGGATATACTAGGGGATATGAGGATAATAGGGTATATAAGGATTTAATAGGGTGATAAGGAGTGACTCTGCTCTGGCGCACTGTGCCACGGATTTGTGCCGAAGGTGCCATGTATGCTTGTAGTGGGGAGGAATTCACTTTAAACGGTAGAACATGATATAATATGACTACTACTACACTACATCACACCACATAATTGTGACGAGAACTGAGTTGCCCCTTTTACAGTTTGGGAATGATGCGTGAGAGTGACCTGACTGGATTTTGCGACACTCTACGGTTATATGAGACCTGGACCTTCGGCTTAAAAGTGGATTCCAAATCACTACAAAAATCCATCGCATCGCCGGGATTCGAACCCGAAATCTGTGGTATCTTTCTTATCACCGTTTCTTTGTCTTTCAGTATTTTCTTTTAAAGTTTGAACATGCGTTTTATTCTTTATTTACTTATTCAGCGTTAGGAATTAAAGTGTTTACATTTAAATAACTAATATTAATAACTTATATTGGTTATCCCCTCCTGATTTAGATGGTAGGTCGTAATTCTAAAACAAACGAAAAGCAAAATCTATGATTAACTTAACTCCCCAATGGTTTTCAGATGGGAGACTTCGCCAATTTTATATACCATACTAAAGTTAATTAGACACGAAAAGTCCAGGAATCCTTTTCTGTAACTTAGGAGAATAAACATTCGCCGCATTTAAAATGTCTAAACTTAATTAACAAAATGTAGATGAGATATCTTAACACTTTAATTCCTAACGCTAAATAAGTAAATAAAGAATAAAACCCATGTTCAAAACGTTAAAAAGAAAAAGGGTGAAAGACAAAGAAAATGTGATAAGAAATAAAAAAAAAAAAAAGAAAAATAATGTACTAGCGAAAAAAAAAGGGTAATTTTTTTGTTTTAATATGTCGGACGCTTTGTTAAAACTTGCGTTAAGTAATTAGTTTTGTTACATTAATCCCGTTTTGTAATTTAATCCCACCAAAAAGATGGCTCACAAAGGACTTTGGAAGACCAGGGTAAGTCTGATAAATGAAATTTCATTCAGCTGCCAATAAAAACGGCAGTCTTCAAACTCTTACAAAGAATTTTCCACTATTTATTAGGTGCTGAGTCTTCAAAGTTCTGGAGTTCCTTTGTTTTTGTGTTTCCTCTTACTACATATTAATTGGGAGAAGGCCGACGCTTTTGTGGCTCACTTAAGAAAATTTGTTTTTCGCAGAGAAATTTACTTTAAAATTCTGGAACAACGTTAAGTATGATCTGATTTGATTTGATTATAAGCATATTTATGATATCGCGTTTTAATTTGGTTTATTATGCGGTGTAGAAAATATCTGACGTTATTTTTTTTAACTTTTAAGATAAGCTTGTGAAATGAACAGTTTTTATGGTTTGTGTTTGCCTTTTGATAGTTAATTTTGCAGTTAAGTAGTTTGGTCTAAGTAAAAAACTTTTTTTATTTCTTTCATTGTTTACTTCGCTTCCATTTGCCTACTGGCAGATTTCTGCACGGGAAATGTTTTCTTTTTCATGGGGACGATATTCTGTCCCACGCCCAACGCCCTACAGTCATAGTAGATCGTGACCGTCGGTTTAAAAGTATTCCGAATCACTACTAATATCCATTGACCCACTGGCACAAATATGTGTCACCGTGCTCTACAGCGCTATTCACTCGGTCATCATGCCCAAATATCCTGATAGCGGTCTGATGGCCAATTGGCTAGCGTTCTGGTCTTTGGTACCACAGACTCCTGGTTCGAATCCTGGCAGTGGCAAGGATATTTGTGAATTGCTGAGAATCAGCTTTTAAACTGTAGGTCCCGGTCTGTTTAGCCCTGATGGTTTTATTTTAGCACAAGAGGATCTTAGAGCGACAAACTAAACCAAATATAATCATTACCCTATTAAAAGGAAAGAAAAAAAACTTTAGTGAGATACAAGTTTATATGTCCATACCTAAGTGAGAGAAAAAAAATCGTGCAACAACTATAAAACCATTCCTGACCATTCCTGATTTAGATGGTACGTCGTAATATTAAGACAAACAAAAAAGAAATATCCATGAATAACTTGACTCTTTAATGCTTCTACTGCTTAATACACCACATCACTGTGTCTAGAACTAAGTTGTCCCTTTAACAAGTTCAGGAATGATGCGAGTGAGAAGTCCGATTGGGTTCTGTGTCACTCTACGGTCATATGACACCGGGATATACTGTTTAAAGTGGATTTCATATCACTACAATTATCCATGTAACCGCCAGGACTCGAACCAATAACCTGTATTACGTAGCGCCAGAGCCTAGTCACTCGGCCATCACGACAAGCGTAACAATTAAAAGATGTAAATTAAAAATGTTATTTTTATATATGTATGATGCAATATTTGTTTTGGTCGAATGAGACGACTTTTTAAATGAAATAAATAAAATAAATAGAAACAATAGATTAAAGTAATAAAAAAGAAAGTAAAATAGATAAAGAAAGTAAAATAAAAAAGTAAAATGACAGTTAATGAAGCTTTTTTTTTTTCATATCTTCAAATTCGTTATTTTCCTTGATTAACTATTTATTTTTATTTGAAATTAAAGTTATCTTCATTTATTGTTTAATATTGCTTCTTTATTGTTATTTTAAAACTCACTTTTACAAATTCAAATTCAAATTTTTCGTTCCGAAAACTACCTCAAAAAATATTAATAATCAGAAGTATTAAATAAAAAGTGCATACCTCAGAAATCATAGGTATAAATGAAGAGATTTGGAGAAAAGTTATTTAATAGTAAAGAAATATATATATTATTAGAAGGATCACAAAATATCTGACTAATCACAAAGTCAAACATTTACTAAGAATTCAATCTAATTTTAGCTTTGAAATAGGGCGCATAAAAAAAATCATTCAGAGAAGTAAATTAATGATAATAAAAACTGTTTTTAATTAAAATAACGTCTACACATTTGCGAAAAAATTATCACTAAATTTGTTTGACGTTTTTTTCTTAAAAGTTGATGGAATTTTCAGTTGTAATACTTACATCTGAAGAACTAAATTTTAATCAATAAAATTGTTTTTTTTTTAATAAAATTCTTTCTAACTCTTAATCATCTTTCACTTTTAACCTCAAAAGAACATCTTCTTGGGAATTACAAAAGAAAAGGACGAGCAAGCATTGAATAATAAAAAAATAATATATTTAGAAGTTTTTAGTTAGACCAAATTACTTAACTACAAAATTAACTTCAAAAAGTAAACACCAAACCATAAAACTATTCATTTCACAAAATCTTAAAAGTTCAAAAATTACCGGAAAGACCTTTCACTACACCACATGATAAAACCAAATTAAGGCGCGATAACATGAATGTTATAATCAAATCAAATCAAATCAAATCAAATCAAATCAAATCGTACTTAACGTTATTCCAGAACTTTAAAGCAAATCTCCTCTGCGAAAACATGCTTCTCTTGAATGAGCCACAAAAGCGTCGGCCTCTTCCCAATTAATATACAGTAAGAAGAAACACAAAAACAAAGGAACTACAAATTTTGAAGGCTCAGCCCTAATAAATAGTGGGAAAGGCTTTTTGCAAAAGTTTGAAGGCGGCAATTTTTATTGGCAGCTGAATGAAATCTCATTTATAAGACTTACCCTGGTCTTCGAAGTCCTTTGTGCGCCATCTTTTTGGTGGGATTAAAATTACAAACGGGGATTAATGTAACAAAACTAATTACTTAACGCAAGTTTTAACAAAGCGGCCAACGTATTAAAACAAAAAACCCACAAAATTACCCCCTTTTTTTTTTACGCCAGTACATTGTCTTTTTTTTTTTTTTTTTTTTTAATTATCTTTCTTATCACCTTTTCTTTGTCTTCCACCCTTTTCTTTTAACGTTTGAACATGCGTTTTATTCTTTATTTGCTTATTCAGCGTTAGGAATTAAAGTGTTAAGATATCTCATCATGTTTTACATTTCTGTTAATTAAGTTTAGACATTTTAAATGCATCGAATGTTTATTTTCCTAAGTTATAGAAAAGGATTCCTGCACTTTTACTGTGTAATTAACTTTAGTATGGTATATAAAATTGTCAGAAGTCTCCCATCTGCCAACCATTAAGGAGTTAAGGTTAATCAAAGATTTTGCTTTTTTGTATTAGAATTACGACCTACCATCTAAATCGGAGTGGTCAACCTTTAACAGTTAATGCACCATTTTTTTTCTTTCTCATTTAAGTTAGATCATATATCCTTGTACCATTCTAAAATGGTTTTCTTTTCCTTACAATAGTGTAATGAGGATATTTGGCGTGCTCTGGCCCACGGGTTTGTGCCGGCGCTGCCATGGATGTTTGTAGTGGTTCGGAATATACTTTAAACCGTAGGTGCCTATCTAATATGACTACTGCTACTACTGCTGCTGCTGCTGCTGCTGCTACACCACACCACACCATTATGTGAGCACCACACATTTCACACATTCTGAGTTGAACCTTTCACAGTTCGGGAATGATGTGAGTGAGAAGCCTGACTGGGTTCTGTGACACTCTACGGTCATATGAGACCGGGACCTACTGTTTAAAGGGGATTTCAAACCACTACAAACATCCATGGCCCAGCTAGGTCTCCAACCTAATCCTGTGGGCACCGACCACCAGAGCCTAGTCACTCGGCCATCAGGCCGAACGTAACATTTAAAAGATGTAAATTAAAAAAAAAGTTAATTTCTTTATTTCGTTTAATGCAATATTTTTCTTGGTCGAATGAGGCGAACAAATAAAAAATATAAAATTTAAAAAAAATAAATAAATAGAAACAATACATTAAAAAAAAAACAAAACCAACATAAATAGATATAAGAATTACTGAAAATTATTATTTTTTAATATTAGTTATTTTCCTTGATTAGCTATTTAATTTTTATGTGTAATTAAATTTATCTACGTTTTACTGTTTAATATGGCACCTTTATTGTTATTTTAAACTCACTTTTACTAATTAAAATTCATATTTTTCGTTTAAAAAACAACCTTAAAAATATTAATCATCAGGAGTATTAAATAAAAGTACATAGCTCAGAAATCATAAGTATAAATGAAGAGATTCAGAAAAAAGTTATTTAACAGTAATTTATTATAATTTGAAGGACGTCAAAATATCTGACTAATCACAAAGTCAAACAGTTATTAAAATTCAATTTAATTTTAGCTTTAAAATATGGTACATAAAGAACATCAATAACAGAAGTAAATTAATTGTAATAAAAAACAGCTCTTTTTAATTAAAATAACAATTGCACATTTGCGAAAAAATTTATAATTAAAATTATTTGACAGTTGTTTCTTAACACTTGGTTCAGCTTAATACTTACATCTGATGAACTAAATTTTAATCAATGAAATTTTTTCAATAAACTTCTTTCTAAACTATTAAACATCTTTCCATTTTTTTAACATCAAAATAATTTTTTTTTTGTGAGTTAAATTTCAAAAAAGAAAATGCCAAGCAAACAATGAATGTAGTAATTACAAAAATAATATATTTAATATGCTTTTTAGTTAAGCCTAACTAATTAACTCAAAATCAACTATCAAAAATAAACACGCACCATAAAACTATTCACTCCACAAAGATTAATCATAAAAGTTAAAAAATCAACGGAAGACCTTTTGCTACACCACATAATAAAACCAAATTAAAGCGTGATATCATGAATATGCTTATAATCAAATCGGACTCAACGTTATTCTTTAAAAGTAAACTTCCTCTGCGAAAACAAACTTTTCTTAAGTGAGCCACAAAAAGCATCAGCCTTTTCCCAATTTATGTGTAGTAAGAAAAAACACAAAAACAAAGAACTCCAGAACTTTCAAGGTTCAGCCCCTAATAAATAGTGGAAAAGGCTTTTGTAAAAGTTTGAAGGCGCCATTTTATTGGCAGCTGAATGAAATCTCATTTATCAGACTTACACTGGTGTTCCAATATCCTTTGTGCGCCATCTTTTTGGCGGGATTGAATTACAAACGTGGATTAATGTAACAAAACTAATTACTTAACGCAAGTTTTAACAAAGCGGCCGACATATTAAAAAAAAAAAAAAAAAAATTACCGCCTTTTTTTTTTTTTTTCAGTACTCCGTTTTTTTTTTTTTTTTTTATCTTTCTTATCACCTTTTCTTTGTCTGTCACCATTTTCTTTTAAAAGTTTGAACATGCGTTTTGTTCTTCATTTTACTTTATTCAGCATTAGGAATTATAGTGTTAAGATATCTCGTCAAGTTTATTTTTTGTTAATTAATTTTAGACATTTTAAAATGCGAACAATGTTTATCTTCTCCATGTTATAGAAAAGGATTTCTGGACTTTTCTGTGTAATTAATATGAGTATGGTATATAAAATTGGCGAAGTCTCCCACCTGCCAACCATTAAGGAGTAAAGTTAGTCAAATATTTTGCTTTTTTGTTTGTTTCAGAATTACGTCCTACTATCTAAATCAGCAGTAGTCAACCTTTTTACAGTTTAGGCACCATTTTTCATTTATGATATTCCGTACAAACTTGTATCATTGTATGTTTTTAATAGGATAATAAGGATATTTGGGCCTGATGGCCGAGTGGCTCTGTGCTCTGGCGCACTATGCCACGGATTTGTGCCAACGTACCATGGATGTTTGTAGTGGTTAGGAATTCACTTTAAACCGTTGATCCCGATATAATACGGCTACTACTACATCATACCCCATCATTGTAACTAGAACTAAGTTGCCCCCTTTTACAGTTTGGGAATGACGCGAGTGAGAAGTCTGATAGCGTTCTGAGACGCTCTACGGTTATATGAGATCTGGACCTTCGGCTTAAAGTGGATTCCAAACTACTAAAAACGTTCATGGGACCGCCGGAGTTCGAACCCACAATCTGTGGTACCGAGCAGGAAGAGCACTTTTTCTTTTGTCTTTCATTATTTGAACATAGTTTTATTCTTTATTTACATAATCAGCTTTAGGAATTAAAGTGTTTACATTTAAATAACTATATTAGTTGACCACTCGTGATTTAGATGGTAGGTCGTAATTCTAAGGCAAACGAAAAGAAAAATCTTTGATTAACTTCACTCCTTAATGGTTGTCAGATGGAGACTTCGCCAATTTTATATACCATACTAAAGTTAATTACACAGGAAAAGTCCAGGAATCCTTTTCTATAACTTGGGAAAGATAAACATTCGCCGCATTTAAAATGTCTAAACTTAATTAACAAAATGTAAAAACTTGATGAGACATCTTAACACTTTAATTCTAACGACGAATAAGTAAATAAAGAATAAAACGCATGTTCAAACGTTAAAAGAAAAGGGTAAAAGACAAAGAAAAGGTGACAAGAAAGATAAAAAGAAAAGACAACGCATTGGCGGAAAAAAAAAAAGGACACATTTTTTGTTTTAATATGTCGGCGGCTTTGTTAAAACTTGCGTTAAGTAATTAGTTTTTGTTACATTAATCCCCGTTTGTAATTTAATCCCACCAAAAAGATGGCGCACAAAGGACTTTGGAATACCAGGGTAAGTCTGATAAATGAGATTTCATTCAGCTGCCAATAAAAATGGCCTCCTTCAAACTTCTACAAAAGCCTTTCCCACTATTTATTGGGCTGAGCCTTCAAAGTTCTGGAGTTCCTTTGTTTTTGTGTTTCTTCTTACTACATATTGATTGGGAAAAGGCCGAAGCTTTTGTGGCTCACTTAAGAAGAGATTGTTTTCGAAGAGGAAGATTCGTTTTAAAGTTCTGGAATAACGTTAAGTACGATTTGATTTTATTATAAGCATATTCCTGATATCGTCTTTAATTTGGTTTTATTATGTGGCATAAAAGTCTTCCGTTAATTTTTTAATTTTTAAGATAAATCTTGTGAAAGGAATAGTTTTATGGTTTATGTTTAATTTTTTTAAGTTAATTTTGTAGTTAAGTAGTTTGGTCTAACTTAAAAACATATATATTTTTTATTTGATTCATTGTTTACTTCGCGTCCATTTGCCTACTGGCAGATTTCAACACGGGAGATGTTTTCTTTTTATGGTTAGGGTAGTCAGTACCACGCTCAATGCCCTACAGTTGTAGTAGACCGGGAGCTACGGTTTAAAGTGGATTTCGAACCACTACCAACATCCATGGAACCGCCGGCACAAATCTGCGTTACCGTGCGCTACAGCGCTATTCACTAGGGCATGCTGCAAAATATCGTCATAGCGGCCTGACGGTCAGTTGCTTAGCGTTCAGGCCTTCGGTACCACAGTCTCCAAGTTCGAATTCTGGCGGAGGTATAGATGTTTGTTAATGGTTCAGAATCCACTTTAAACCGTAGTTTCCGGTCTGTTTAGCTTTCGTGTGCATAACATGATCGTAGAGCGACAAACCAAACCAAATATCCCCATTACTTTATTAAAGGAAAAAAAACAACAACAACAACTTTAGAGTGGTACAAGTTTATATGGCATATCTTGAAAGGAATGAAAAAAAAAATGGTGCATTAACTGTTAAAGATAGACCATTCTTGGTTTAGGTGGTAGGTCGTAATTCTAAGAAAAGCGAAAAGAAAAATCTTTGATGAACTTCTTAATGGTTGGCAGAGAAAAGACTTCGCCAATTTTATATACCATATTAAAGTTAATTACACATTAAAAGTCCAGGAATCCTTTTTTATAACTTGGAAAAAAATAAACATTCACCGCATTTAAAATGCCTAAACTTAATTAACTAAAATATAAAACTTGATGAGATATCCTAACACTTTAATTCCCAACGCTAAATAAGTAAATAAACGAATGAAACGTGTGTTCAAACGTTAAAGAAAATGGCGAAAGACAAAGAAAAAAAAAAAGGTGATAAGAAAAATAAAAAAAAGAAGACAATGTACTGGCAGAAAAAAGGGTAATTTTTTCGTTTTTTTTTTTTTTTTTTTTTTAATATGTCGGCCGCTTTGTTAAACTTGCGTTAAGTAATTAGTTTTGTTACATTAATCCCCGTTTGTAATTTAATCCCGCCCAAAAAATGGCGCACAAAGGACTTTGAAGACCAGGTATGTCTGATAAATGAGATTTCATTCACCTGCCAATAAAAATGGCGGCCTTCAAACTTCTACAAAGCCTTTTCCACTGTTTATTAGGGCTGAGCCTTCAAAAGTTCTGGAGTTCCTTTGTTTTTGTGTTTCTTCTTACTACATATTAATTGGGAAAAGGCCAACGCTTTTTGTGGCTCACTTAAGAAAAGTTTGTTTTTCGCAGGGGAGATTTGCTTTAAAGTTCTGGAATAGCTTTAAGTACGATTTGATTTGATTATAAGCATATTCATGATATCGTGTTTTAATTGGCTTTATTATGTGGCGTAGTAAAAGATCATTCGTTTATTTTTTAACTTTTAAGATAAGCTTTTGAAATGAATAGTTTTATGGTGTGGGTGTGTTTGGTTTTTTGATGTTAAGTAGTTTGGTCGAACTACAATACATATATTATTTTATTTCCTTCATTGTTTACTTCTCTTCCATTTGCCTACTGGCTGATTTTACACGGGAGATGCTTTCTTTTATGGGGAGGATAGTCAATTCAACACCTAACGCCCTACAGTCATAGTAAATCGTGACTTTTGACTTAAAGTGGATTCCGAACCGTTACTAACATCCATGGTCACGCCGGCACAAACCTGTGTCACAGTGCGCTACAGGCGTTATTCACTGGCCATCATGTCCAAATATCCTCATAGCTGCCTGATGGCAAATTGGCTAGCGTTCTGGCCTTTGGTACCACAGGCTCCAGTTTCGAATCTTGGCGGTGTTAGAGATGTTTGTGAGTTGTTCAGATTCAGTTTTAAACTGTAGGTCCCGGTCTGTTTACCCCTCATGTGCACAAGATGATCGTAGAGAGACAAACCAAACCAAATTTCCTCTTAACCCTATTAAAAGAAAAAAAAAAAAGAAGAAAAAAAAAATTAGAGTGGTACAATTTTAAATGGCATATCTTAAATAAGAAAGAAAAAAAAACAAAGTTCCATTAACTGTAAAAGGTTTACCATTCCTGATTTAGATGGTGGATCGTAATTCTAAGACAAACAAAAAGACATATCTTTGATTAACTTAACTCTTTAATGGTCGCAATTTTTATATACCATACTAAAAGTCCAGGAATCCTTTTCTGTAACTCGGGAAAGATAAACATTCGCCGCATTTAATATGTCTAAACTTAATTAACAAAAATGTAAAACTGGATGAGATAATCTTAACAGTTCAATTTCTAACGCTGAATAAGTAAATAAAGAATAGAACGCATGTTCAAACGTTAAAAAGAAAGTAGTGGAAGACAAAGAAAAGGTAGCAGAAAGATAAAAAAGAAGACAATTCACTGTCGGAAAAAAAAATTTAATTTTTTTTTTTATTATGTCGGCCGCTTTGTTAAAACTTGCGTTAAGTAATTAGTTTTGTTACATTAATCCCCGTTTGTAATTTAATCCCACCTAAAAGATGGCGCACAAAGGATGTTGGAACATCAGGGTAAGTCTGATAAATAAGATTTTATTCAGCTGCCAATAAAAACGGCCGCCTTCAAATTTCTACAAAAGCCTTTCCCACTATTTATTAATGGCTGAGCGTTCAAAGTTCTGGAGTTCCTTTGTTTTTGTGTTTCCTCTTACTACATATTGATTGGGAAAAGGCCGACGCTTTTGTGGCTCACACAAGAAAAGTTTGTTTTCGCAGAGGAGATTTACTTTAAAGTTCTGAAATAGCGTTAAGTACAATTTGATTTGATTTGGTTATAAATACATTCATGATATCGTGCGTTAATTTGGTTTTATTATTATGTGGTGTAGTAAAAGGTCTGCCCTTAATTTTTTTAAATTTTAAGATAGGCTTGTGAAATGAATAGTTTTCTGGTCTGTGTTCATGTTTTGATAGTTAACTTTGTAGTTAAGTAGTTTGGTATAAATAAAAAATGTATAAATATGTAATTTTTTTTATTACATTCATTTGTATGTTTGTCGTTATCTTTCGTAAATGTAACTCATAAAAATAAATTCTTTTGATGTTAAAAAAGGGACAGACTATGAATAGTTAGAAAAAGTACATTGAAAAAAAAAAAACAATTTTATTGATTAAAATTTAGTTCAGAAAACGTAAATATCAAGTTATTTTAATTAAAAAGCAGTTTTATTATCATTAATTTACTTCTCTTAACTGATTTTCTTTATGTACCATATTTCAAAGCTAAAATTAAATTGAATTTTGAATAACTGTTTGACTTTGTGATTAGTCAGATAGTTTGTGATCCTTCTAATAATAATAATATATATTACAGGTTGTTTTTTGATGAAAAATATGAATTTTAATTAGTAAAAGTGAGTTTAAAATAACAAAAAATAAAGAAAGCAATATTAAACAGTAAAATGTAGATAAATTTAATTATAAATAAAATAAATAGTTAATCAAGGAAAAAATAACGAATATTTGAAAACAAGCTAATCTTCAATAACTCTCATATCTATTTTATTTTTATTTTTGCAGTTGCTTTTTAATCTATTGTTTCTATTTATTTTTTTTTGTTTCATTAAAAAAAGTTTTATTTTTTGGTCTCATTCTGACGAAGAAAATATTGCATTAAACGATATACAGAAAATAACTTTTTTAATTTACATCTTTTCATTTGTTACGTTTGGCCTTATGGCCGAGTGACTAGGCTGTGGTGGTCGGTGCCCACAGCTTTAGTGTTCGATTCCTGGTGGTGCCAGGGATGTTTGTAGTGGTTCGAAATCCATTTAAAATAGTAGGCTCTGATCTCATATGACCGTAGAACGTCACAGAACCCAATCAGACTTCTCACTGGCATTATTCACGAACTCTAAAAGTGGGAACTCAGTTCTAGGCACAGTAATGTGGTGTGATGCAGCAGCAGCAGCAACAGCAGTAGTAGTAGCCATATTAGATCGACACCTAAGGTTTATAGTGAATTCCGACCATTGTAAGCAACCATGACACCACCGACAGAAACCCGTGGCACTGTGCGCCAGAGCAAAGAGGCATATGGCCATCAGGCCCAAATATTCTCATTACCTTATCAAAAAAAAAAAAAAAAAAAAAATTTACGGTTGCAAAAGTTTTGTATGGCATATCTTAAATGCAAAACAAAAAAAAAAAATGGTGCCTTAATTGTAAAAGGTTGAACACTCTTGTTTTAGATGATAGGTCGTAATTGTAAGACAAGAAAAATCTCTGATTAACTTTAGTTCTTAATGGTTGGCAGATGGGAGATTTAATTTATATACCAATTTTATTTATTAAAATTAATTTTTTAATTGGCTTATTAATTAAATAATTTATTATACCAATTTATCCCGCCAATTTTATATACCATGCTAAAGTTAATTACACAGGAAAAGTCCGGGAATCCTTTTCTGTAACTTGGAAAGACAAACATTCACCGCATTTAAAATGTCTAAACTTAATTAACAAAAATGTAGAACTTGATGAGACATAACACTTTAATTCCTAACGCTGAACAAGTAAATAAAGAATAAAACGAATGTTGAAACGTAAAAGAAAGTGGTGAAAGAAAAAAGAAAAAGATGATACGAAAGATAAAAAAAAAAAAAAAAAAAAAAAAAAAAAATGTACTGGCAAAAAAAAAAAAAAAAAAGGGTAATTTTTAGTTTTTTTGTTTTAATATGTCGGCCGCTTTGTTAAAATTTGTGTTAAGTAATTAGTTTTGTTACATTAATCCCCGTTTGTA
Organism: Caerostris extrusa; assembly: GCA_021605095.1. Classification (NCBI taxonomy): domain Eukaryota; kingdom Metazoa; phylum Arthropoda; class Arachnida; order Araneae; family Araneidae; genus Caerostris; species Caerostris extrusa. The sequence goes on along the minus strand of BPLR01011441.1, from coordinate 19,284 downwards.
ATTTAATCCCACCCAAAAGATGGCGCACGAAGGACTTTGGAAGACCAGGGTAAGTCTGATCAATGAGATTTCTTTCAGCTGCCAATAAAAAGGGCCGCCTTCAAACTTTTACAAAAGCCTTTTCCACTATATATTAGGGGCTGAGCCTTCAAAGTTCTGGAGTTCACTTGTTTTTGTGCTTCTTCTTACTACATATTAATTGGGAAAAAGCCGATGCTTTTGTGGCTCACTTAAGACTAGTTTGTTTTCGAAGAAGAGATTTACTTTAAAGTTCTGGAATAACGTTAAGTACGATTTGATTTGATTTGATTATAAGCATATTCATGATATCGCGCTTTAATTTTATTTATTATGTGGCGTAGTAAAATGTCTCCCGTTATTTTTTTTTAACTTTTAAGGTAAGCTTGTGAAATGAATAGTTTTATGGTTTGTGCTTTTTGAGTTAATTTTGTAGTTAAGGAGTTTGGTCTAGCTAAAACACATATCCATATATATACATTTTTTTTTATTACATTCATTGTTTGCTTGGCCTAAAAGATGATTTTAAAGATGATTAAAAGATGATTTTTATTTTATTTATGATGATTATTTCAAAGCTAATATTAATTTGATTTCTAATAACAATTTGACTTTATGACTAGTCAGATATTTTGTGATCCTTCTAATAATAATATAAATATATAGATATCGTTAAGTAACGTTTTTTCTTAATATCTCATTCATGCATTTCTGAGGTATATACGTTTACTTAATACTGTTGATGATAATATTTTGTAAGGTTGTTTTGGGTAAAAAAAATAAGAATTTTTTATTAGTAAAAATGCGCATAAAATCATAATAAAGAAGCAATATTAAAAAGTAAAATGTATATAACTTTAATTATAAATATAAATAAATAGTTAGTAAAAAGGAAAATAACAAATATTTGAAGAAAAAAAAATAACCTTCAATTACTCTCATTTCATTTTGGTTTCGCAGTTACCTTTTAATCTATTGTTTCCATTTATTTATTTAATTTTTTTCATTTAAAAAGTCGTCTCCTTCGACCAAGAAAAAATATTGCATTAAACGATATGCAGAAAATAATTCTTTTTTAATTTACATCTTTTAATTGCTGCGTTTTGCCTGAGGGCCGAGTGATTAGGCTTTGGTGGTCGGTGCCAACTTTTTTAGGGTTCGAGTCCTGGCGGTGCCGTGGATGTTTGTAGTGGTTTGAAATCCATTTAAAACAGTAGGTCTCTGTCTCATATGACCGTAGAGCGTCACAGAACAATCAGATTTCTCACCAGCATCATTCCCGAGCTGTTAAAAGGGCAGCTCAGTTCCAGGCACAGTGATGTGGTGTGGTGTAATAGTAGTAGTCATACTAGATCGGCACATACGGTTTAAAGTGAATTCGAACCACTACAAACATTCACGGCACCTGCAGCACAAACGCGTGGCACTGTGTACCAGAAATTTCGACATTACCCTATTAAAAAATAACAGTGGTACAAGGCTATATGGCCTATCTTAAATGAGAAAAAATGGTGCATTAACTGTAAAAAGGTTGACCATTTTTGTTTAGATTGGTCGGTCGTAATTCTAAGTCAAACGAAAAGGAAATTCTTTAATTAACTTAACTCCGTAATAGTTGGCAAAGGGGAGACTTCGCCAATTTCTATATGCCATACTAAAGTTAATTACGCATCAAAAGTCCAGGAATCCTTTTCTGTAACTTGGCAAGATAAACCTTCGCTGCAGTTAAAAGTTAATGTTTAAACTTTTTAATGTTAAGTTAATGTTTTAACTTTTAAGATAAGCTTGTGAAATGCAGAGTTTTATGGTGTGTGGTTACTTTTTAATAGGTAATTTTGTAGTTAAATAGTTTGGTCTAATTAAAAAACATATATTTTTTTATTTCATTCATTTTTATTTCGCTTCCATTTGCTACTGGCAGATTTCTACACGAGAGATGTTTTTGTTATGGGGAGCGTTGTCAGTCCCACGCCCAACGCCCTACAGTCATACTGGATCGTTACGTTCGGTTTAAAAGTGGATTCGAAAAAAAGAAAAAGTGAATGTAGCGCCGCCACAAATCTGTGTCACCATGCACTACAGCGCTTTCACCCTGCCATCATGCCCAAATATCCTCATAGCGCCTTGATGGTCAATTGGGTAGCGTTCTGGCCTTTGGTACCACATGCTCCAGGTTCGAATCCTGGCATGGCAAAATGATTGTGAGTTGTTCAGAATCCACTTTAAACTGTATGTGACGGTCTGTTTAGCCCTCGTGTGCCCAAGAAGATCGTAGAGCGACAAACCAAACCAAATATCCTCATTACCCTATTAAAAGGAAGAAAACAACAACTTTAGAGTGGTACAAGTTTATATGGCATATCTTAAATGAAAAATAAAAAAAAATGGTGCATTAACTGTAAAAAGTTGATCGCTCTTGATTTAGACGGTAGGTCGTACTTCTAACACAAATGAAAAGCAGAATAATTGTTTAACTTAACTCTTTAATGGTTGGCAGATGTTGAGACTTTGACAATTTTATATACCATACTAAAGTTAATTGCACAGGAAAAGCCCAGGAATCCTTTTCTGTAACTTGGAAAGATAAACATTCGCCGCACTTAAAATGTCTGAACTTAATTAACAAGAATGTAAAACTTGATGAGATACCTTAACACTTTTAATTCCTAATAAGTAAATAAACGAATAAAACGCATGTTCTAACGATAAAAGAAAATGGTGATAAGAAAGAAAAAAAAAAAAAAAAAAAAAAAAAAAACTATGTACTGGTGGGAAAAAAAAAAAGGGTAATTTTCTGGGTTTTTCTGTTTTAATATGTCGGCCGCTTTGTTAAAACTTGCGTTAAGTAATTAGTTTTGTTACATTAATCCCCGTTTGTAATTTAATCCCGCCAAAGATGGCGCACAAAGGACTTTGGAACGCCAGGGTAAGTCTGATAAATGAGATTTCATTCATCTGCCAATAAAAATGGCCGCCTTCAAACTTTTACAAAAGCCTTTTCAACTGTTTATTAGGGGCTGAGCCTTCAAAGTTCTGGAGTTCCTTTTTTTTTTTTTTTTTTTTTTTCTTCTCCTTACTGCATATTAATTGGGAGACGGCCGATGCTTTGTGGCTCACTTCAGAAAGGTTTGTTTTCGAAGAGCAGATTTACTTTAAAGTTCTGGAATAATGTTAGAAACGATTTGATTTGATTATAAGCATATTCATGATATCGCGCTTTAATTTGGTTTTATTATGTGGTGTAGTAAAAAGGTCTTCCGCTAGTTTTTTTAACTTTTAAGATAAGCTTGTGAAATGAAAAGTTTTATGGTTTGTGTTTACTTTTTGATAGACCAAACTACTTAACTACAAAATTAACTAACTAAAAAACATATAAATGCATTATTTTTATTATAATAACTGTTTGCTTAGGCTTTTCTTTTGTAAATTTAATTCTTAAAAAAGTTCTTTTGATGTTAAAAAAAACAAAGGAAAGATGATTAATAGTTAAAAAAACAATGTTATTTATTTAAATTTAGTTCAACAGATGTAAGCATTAAATTGAACCAAGTCTTAAGAAAAAACGTCAAACAATTTTAATTATAATTTTTTTTTTTCAAATGTGCAGATGTTATTTTGTTTAAAAAGCAGTTTTTTATTACCATTAATTTACTTCTGTTAATGATTTTCTTTATGTACACTATTTCAAAGCTAAAATTAAATTGAATTCTTAATAACTGTTAGTTTGTTAAATAACTTTTCTCTGAATCACTTCATTTATAGATATGATTTCTGAGATATATATTTTTATTTAATACTTTTGACTTAACATTTTTTAAATTTGATTTTGGAACGAAGTATATGAATTTTAATTAGAGAAAGTGAGTTTAAAATAATAATAAAGAAGCAATATTAAACAGTGAAATGAAGATAACTTTAATTACAAATAAAAATTAATAGCTAATCAAGGAAAATAACGAATATTTGAAGACAAAAAAAATTTTCCTCTTCAGTAAATCTCATATCTATTTTATTTTTGTTTTGTAATCTACCTTGTTTCTATTTATTTATTTTTTTCATTAAAGAAATTTTTTTTATTTGTTCTTCTCACTCGACAAAGAAAAATATGACATTAAACAAAATACAAAATATAACTTTTTTTTTAAAATTTATATATTTTAATTGTTACGTTTTTGTCTGACGACCAAGCGATTAGGCTCTGGCGGTCGATGCCATATATATCGGGTTCGAACCACGGATTTTGTATGATGTAGGTCCCGGTTTAGTATGATGTGGAGGGCAACCTTATTCGTAAAAAGAAAACATATTCTGTCTCTAAATCTGCCAGTAGGCAGACGGCCATGACTCAGCATGGGGCTGTTGCGCCAATGAAGTGGGAAACGAATTGCTACGTTTTTCTTGTTGATTTACAATGCATATTTAATCATTTTCAGATCAAGATGAGGGACTTTCAATATTCTTTCTGACTCCAATGACTTTCTGTGCTTTCTGACAATCTGTATCCATACATGTTAAAGTTGCTTTTATTAAGACTTACTTTTTATAAACATTGAACTATTAAACATTTTAAACATGTTTTAAATGTATCTTTTGTTATTCTAAAATTTTTTTGGGTGATAATTTTTAAAGAGAAAGTTAAAACATTTTTAATCTTTATTTAAGAAGAGTTGTAAATGCTTAGAATCGTAAACTTAAATGTACTTAAAATCAACTTAATAATGTTTTTGAATCTACTTTAAACAGTAGTTTCTGGTATAATAAAATGGTAGAGTGTAGGGCTAACAACCCTACCCCGAAAAAAAGAAAACATGTCCTGTGTCGAAATCTGCCAGCTGGAAGACTGACTTGGCCCACGATGGGACTGTTGCGCCACTGCTGCTGCTGATGATGATAAAATGCTTGTTTTATACAAATTAACTGATTGTTTACGCAATATTGAGGAGGATAACTGGAAGATTGCTAAAAAGTATTTTTATCACTAGTTTTTCAACGACATTGATATGAAGTCATGCATAAATCTTTCAACAAATATAAAAAGACCCTTCAGGAATTTTTATGGCATATCTTCAATATTTTATGAATTTTTATTCAATGTTTTTAGGTTCAGTGATCAAAAAACCTTGATATTTAAGTTTATATGTGAAGCATTGATATGAAGCTTATTGAAAAATAAAAAGTGATATTACACTATTTAAACCAAGCATAAATTTTTCTTTTGAAAAAAAAATATTCCTAATTACATCCACAAAATAGTTGAGCCTCATCAGCATTAAAATATATTCTGTAAAACTCCTTACGTTTTACGATTTTACATAAATCTTCAAGAAAACTGCTCGCACTTTCTGTCGCCATTTTGCCATTTCCTTGGGATTAAAGTACCATAAAATGCATATCTTTCTGAAAAATGTCACAAGAAATCTGCAACGCGGTAAATATCAACTGAACCTGCAAAACATCTACCTTTTTATTTTTCTTTCAAGTATTAAAAGTTGTTTTATGTAATAGTAAATATTTATCTGGTTAAATGATGTCGATTTTTTAATTATTGATTATTAATTATTGATGTTGAAATAAAAACTAAATCATTAAATGTTAAAAACATATTTACGTTGTCTATTGTAATTCGTTTGATATTTAATAATATCCTTTTAACTACCACATATATGTCTATTTTCAAAAGACAGATTTGAAATAGAGGAGATTAAATAACTTTTGTTCAATTTTAATTTATTTAACTAATATTTTTTAATAATTTCTATGAACAATTAAAAGCTGGATATCTTGAAAAATGTTTTTTTTTTTTGCTTATTTTATTTCATTTAAGAAATCGATTGATCATATCGCAAAGTTATTGACACTTTTAACTGTTTTTTTTTCTATTGCCTCAAATTTTTAATCAAGACTATTTCTAAAAACTACATAAAAACACAAACTGATTAAATAAATATTGATATGTTGCTTTTTAATTTCTACTTATCTTGTGTCTTTTGATTGTTCGAAATGATTTTACAAAATAAAATGGGTCAATTTAAAAAAAAAAAAAAAAAAAACTCCTTTCTACTGAAACTGAAAAAATCTATTAATAATCTAATAAAGCAAATTTTTAAAAAGAAGCTTAAAGTCGCCCATAGTGAAGCGCATGTTAAAAAGTCATGCAAAATCTATATAATGAGATAAAGTTAGTTTTGGTTGTGTATATGGATATTTCTCTCTGTTGCATAAAAGATGGCCAGATGGTAGATTAGCTGGATTGATTAGATTTGCTTACAAGTGAAACAGAATTAAATTGACTGTATATATATATATATACAACGCTTGTTTGAGTGTTGCTCAAATAATGTAGAATTCATAATTGCAAATTAAATCAATGAGCAATTTCAAGCATTTATAGATTCACTCGTTGTATCAATTTTGTATAATATTTTATGGAAAATTCATGCGATGGATGCTATGAATCTGCAGTATAAAATCATTCTTAAGTCTACTTTAAATATATGCCTTATATAACTTTAAAAAGTACCTACCTTTTAACTGTCTCCATCTAAACACACAAATTCTCTTCCAAGATCTAAATAAGACTAATTTGAAACCCTTTCTAAGTAAGAACCCGAGTCATCCTACAATAAATAGTCCTCTGTTGATATTCATAAATATATTAAAGCAGTTGAAGGGTTTCCCACACCGCAAGGAAGAAGTGAAAAAAAAAAAAATAAGATACCTCAGCACTGAGAAGCTTCAAAAATGTCTTAATATGCCAGTATTCGTGGAATTTCTTTTCATAAGACGTATCCTGTTTCTAGATCTTAGAAACGGAATCGTTTTTATACAGAGAGAATCTCTATATAGTATAAGTCAAAAACTTTTGCGAGTTGGTCTTTCTGCTTTAAGACGAAATCAAATGTTAAAGGTTTTTAAAAATGAGGAAATAAATGAGAGAACGTTGAAAGAAAATAAATGAAAATATTAAAGAACAAGTTAAAAATTACAGTTAAAAGGAAAATGAGAAAATAAACGAGAAAAGAAAAATGAGGAGACGTGAAAGTTTCGATTATTGATAATTTATACATTTTTACAATAACTGTCATCCTCCATTGCGCAAAATTATAAGCTAGTAGAATTATATATATATATATATATATATATATATATATATATTTTGAAATTTGAGACTTTAGTTTCAAAAGCAGAACATTAACAATAAAAATATCATTTTACAGTACTATAAATATAAAATATTAAAATTATTAAAAGTTTTTTTTTTATAAGGTTACACAAAATGTAATCAGCATTCGAAATAACAATATACCTCGAAATGTTAATAGATATATGTAAATATGAATCAATTGAATTCGCTCAGTTATTTTGAGCTTAACGATTACTACGTTTTTATTATCGTTACATAATTAGTATTACCTTAGTCTATAGTCTTAGTCTCATACCAAAATGAATGATCTAATCTTTAACAACACCAAATAAATGAAATCATTAGCTCCACCATAAAGGAATGGTGGAGCTAATGAGAAAAAAAACAAACAACAACCTTGATTTCGTTATTTTAGTTAATAAATAAAAATTACAAAAACATTTGGTATAGTTCAAAAAAAAATAATAATTATAAAATTTAAAAAAATAATTAAAAATTTGATTAAAAACGTGATTCAAAAGAACTCTTTTCAATGTTTTCAATATATTGGAGGAAGTATAGTTTGCTTTTCAACAAAAAAATGCATAGTTCCGTCAAATATTTAGATATTAATTAGTGAGGTTAGAATATATATATATATATAAAACACTGAAAGGCCAATTATATTCTTCCTATTTTAGTTTTTTATTTCGTGTATACAGGGAATTCATAAATTCATAATTCCTCCCTTTTTCAATTAAACAAAAAACTGGTTATTTTTCTATTGCAAATTAGTGAGAAAAGGACGTCTCATACTCGTAGTTCTTCGTATTTTCTAATTAGTATTTAATATCTATTCATTATTTGATTTCATTTAATCAAAATTTGGATTTAATTAATTTTTTAATGCTTGAGGAAACATCAAATGTTTATTCGTTTGATTTTTTTTTTTTTGCCACGGTATTAACTTTTGCTGTGAAATTTTATGAAATGAAAAGTTTGTGTAATAGTATAAAGCAATATTTATAAGGCAAATATAATATGCTATTTAATAAATCAGTTAATTCCCACTTTAGCAATACTATCCAATATGGATGTTTATTATTCTAAATATTTAATTAATTAAAATATTATTTGTGTAGTTATATGATAAAATAACTAACAACATGACACGTTTAACTTATTCTTTTATAATTCATTAAAATGCAAGATAATTTTAATAATAGTTATAATTCATCTTAACGATCATTAAGGAGAAATATCTAAAAAGCATACTTATGTTTTATAAAAAGATGATTAAAAAAATATCGAAACTATGATTCAGATAAATGTGTATTGGTTTAAATTAAAAGTAAATTATAGTTTCAATTCGATTGTCCACCTATTTTGTTTTGCAAATAAATTTTCAAATGGTATTTTTAGTTCATTATATGAAAAATTATTGTTTATTAGTACATTTTTTGAGTACATTTTTCCATATCAATGTTTAAAAAGTTGTTCCTATAAATAACACTTAATTAATAAAATGTATTTCCTCGCCAGTATTTTTAATTAGAAATTAAAGAATTTTTTAATGAGGATATGTATATCCTTGAGAAAATAATGATATACATTTACGTTTAATATTTCTCTCAATAGATGGCGCCATCAACTAACGATTTAATAAATTGTAACATTTTTTCAAGCTTGACGTTAGTTTAATTTTTTCTACCTTTTTTTTTTTTTCCTTTTTTAATTTGCGGTTTCTTTTCATTTTCCGATTAAGTTTGCAAAAAAATTTTCTCCAAATGAGTATGTTTACTCAACTTTGCGAGTAATGATTTAATTGCGACATTTATGATTAGAGTAAATTATTAAATCGAAATTATTCTTAATTATGTTTTATTTATGAAAATGAAATTAATACTTAGCGAACATTAAGTTGATTAAACTCTTAACTTACATGTTATTTAATACAGAAATGAAATGTATGCTAACGAAACAGTAAATATGTATAACATTTTTCTTAAGATAATGGCATTTTGGATAAATATTTGAGACATAATGATTATTGAACTTATTAGATTACTTAACAAATTGCTATAATAATGTTCGTTTCTGTTATTAATTTTTTCTAGTTGTTTATAATACTTAAGTTTTTTTTTTTTTTAAACACGAAGTTAATCTTTTGCTTTTAATTTGGCCGAACAACAGCAAAAAATTGTAATCATGCGAAACACTTTAAAGAATTTTAGTAAATTTTTAATGGATTGTAAAAACAAATGCCTACTCGGGTTTTAATTATGTTTATTATGTAATTATGTTAATTATGTTTATGTTTTTTTATGTTATGTTTTTTAGTTCCGTTAAATAATTTTTTAATTACGTTAATAAATGCTAACTCAGTTTGTAGTAACGTAACGTACATTACTCGTAAATAAAACTTTTTCTTTTTATCCTATGCCTGCCTGCCCATCTCTCGATCATTAGTCGACGCGTAGCCCAACACAGTAAAGAATGCAAAAAAAACCCATCACTAAAGGCATTGACAATAACGCAAAAAGGGATACAGTTAAGAAAAGTAGGGCATATGATGAGGTGCTCTCAGCCATGGGCACTCCATAGTCGCAAAAGTGGGCAGATATTTGTAGCAGCCAGTCCTATTCTATACAGGTGACTCTGTACGTAATCATGGCCCTTGACAAGTCTGAAGCAGGCCACGCCGACCGCTCTAGGCAAGGAACTGGGAATACTTGTTGACTTATTCTGCAATGAGTTCCACTTTTTCTCAGAAGCCTTCTCTTTATACAGGTTGAAATGGTTGGATTTAATAGAGATAGATATATATAACCTTGTATGACGCAAAGGCAAAGGAATCAAGTTGCCTCATTTGTGATCCATTCTTGACCAACATATCACTCTGCTCATTTTCATATATCCCGCATTGGTTCGAATTTTGCTGCAAAGCAATGATTTTCCCACTGTTCAACAGCATATCTATCTTTACTGTGCAGTTTCTAGAAATCTCACATTCACAGTGATTGGGAGTTGTCAAGGTCATAATTGCGAGCATTGAATCAACAAAAGACAATATTTTCTTTTTCACACACTGCTCTGTTTTGACTAAGGCCAAAGAAATGGCTGCTATTTCACCACCCAAGTTGTCAAAGTGCCTCCAGTGTAAAAGATAACGTAAATAAAACTTAAGATGCCCACTAAACTCATTATGCGTAAATAAAGAGCAAACATAATACAGAAATAAAATATAATATACATTAAAATATAAATATATTATACATTTTATTTAAGTATAAATTTAATTTGCCCTATAATTTCTTAATTAGGTAGAGTTTAGAAAGTAAATTATTTAATCTAATAGCAGTAAATTAAGAACTACAAATACTTAATATCAAAATTCTATAGTTAAATAAATAAATTTGGAAAATATACAAACAGGTCTACAAGCACAAACAAATTTTTTTCCATTTGCTCAATTTTTCTGTTTCTTCATTTCAAAAAATTATACACCTTAATTATTAACATTATTAATCAAACTATAGCCCATTAATTATTATTATTAATCAAATTATACCCATTAATTATGATTATTAATTAAATTATACCATTATTATTCGTAAAATTATACACATTAATTATTAATAAAAATAAAATTATATTCGTTAATTATACATTAATCTTTATACAACATTAATTAATAATTAAATTATGCACATTAATTATCATTAATTACAAATACAAAATTTGGCAATTAATGATAATTAATGATGATATTTAATTAATTAATTAATTTTATTAATAATTCAATAAAATTTTTATTATTGACATTATTAATAAAATTACACACATTAATTATTAACATTAATAATAAAATTATTCACATTTATTATTAATAATCAAATTATACGCATTAATTATTAATAATCAAACTACACACGTTAATTACTAACATTATTAATAATATTTTACGTATTAATTATTAACATTATTAATAAAAATTATACACATTAATTTTTATGCATTATTAATAAAAATTTTTCAAAAGCATCTTTAATTTATTTTGGATTATAACTCCCCAAAACCTTTCTCCAAAATTACATCAAGATTGTGTTACTCTTCCGAAGTGAAACGGGAGCCTATTTAATTCGAATTTCTCTGAAAACATATATTTTTATAATACTACATTTTACTGAAAAAAAATATCTGAAATAATTTAAGAAAAATTGAATTTTAATGTTTTTTCCATTGCAGTATTATAAATTTTATTTTTTCAACAACAGATTTTAAATAAATAAAATTTCTAAATGTTTTCTCATTTTTCCTACAATTTAAAATATGCTAAAAGAAAATAAGTTTTTTTAGAATAATTTTTTTCAAACAAGTTTTCTTTAAAAATTTATTGCTTAAAATAACATTGATTTATCATTAATTCCTTCAGTGTGTAAAAAAAAAAAATTTTTATTTAAAATAACAAGATCTGTTTAATTTCTTTTAAATTGAGAAACTTGAGAAAGTGCATGCTGTTTCTACGTTTAAAATGTATTAGAAAACAAATTGCTTTTGTTTGTCATCTTATACATTATTGTCAACTATTATTTAAATAATAATTATAAATATTATTTAAATAATAAATATTATTTAAATAATTTAATTTTGTAATATTATTTAAATAATTTAATTTTGAGTATTATTTAAATAAATTTGTAATATTATTAAAATAATTATTTAAATAATTTAAATTTTGTAATATTATTTAAATAATTTAATTTTTGTAATATTATTTAAATAAATTTTAATTAAAATTTTAATAAAATTTTCCGAATAAAATATGAGTTAATTAAATGTATACCGTTTTTATGATAATTAAAAATATCTTTAAATTCATTTCGTTATGTAATATATGATATAAATAAATATATCTTCTTTTCCTGCATATAAATGGATTTTCCATTTATTTTTTTTAACACAATTGGGCTAACTCCCATGTTTTAGCTCTTTTCCACCTGTGGCGTAAATAGGCACAAATAGGACCCGCTACGTTATTATTCTGCATATATGTTATGCATTATGGGGTAAAAAGAAAATATTTCTAATGTTTAACAAAGAAAAAAAAAAGGTATAATTTAAATACAGTCAAATTAGAGACAACAAATATTTCGTTTATCGATTGTAAATTGAACATCCGGTTTAAGTACGGAAATGGTCATATCGTTTACCTTTGAGGGGTGCTAGTCAGATATACACGGTGGAAGGATTCGTTCAAAAACAACTTTAAAAGGTATTAAAAAATTTTTTTTAATCTATTTTTCTTTTTTATATTAGGTGATTAAAAATTTTATTTATGAAAAATTAAAATGATTTTTATTGTAATTAAAACATATCTGAGATGATCTTTTTTTTCCTTATTATTTGATTCTAACCGACGTGGCCGTTGTTAATTTTCCGCACAATTGCCAGTCAAAAAAAAAAAAAAATATATATATGTATATTTTAAAATTTTGTTTTATCCTTTTCAAAGCATTTAATAATTTAAATGTAAAATAAATACTATTTTCTAGTTAAAATACGAGAAAATTATGTCAAAATATATTTCAGATTATATTTACAAGATTTTGAGAAAATAAAGCATGAAAATTCCCAATTCAACACAAGAAATCAATTCGTTATTTCAATATAGTTTTCTGGCATACATACAAATGTTATTTTTTATACTTTTTCTGTTATAAAAAAGACTTATCGATATGTTAAAAAATACTTTTGCATATGATAATGCGATAAATCTTTAGTGAAACGCATTAAAATTTTCACAAGCAGATCACGTCTTTCTTCAATATTTTAGGCCACTTTTTACATAGTAAAGCTTAGGATGCTTTAAATAGCATATTTAGTAGACTTTTTACAGTTGCATTTACGCAAAGTGAATATATTTAATCTTTCTTCATATTGTGAATGCTCTTTTCTAAGATTTCATCCAGTTCTTTCATATAATTATGTTGAGTCATATTCTTGCCATCTAGAAAAATCCGTAAGAGATCTCCTGTTAATGGCCTTGTCACCAAGTAAGTGTGGCACATTATAGACAAAATTGCGTTTTGCGTAATTTGAGGGAAGAGGGGGTGCAATGTAATTCCATACTTTTTTTTTTTTTCATCTGCCGAGGCAAATCCTTGGATTTGAGCATCTTGTAGTGCAATGCAGGTGGTTTGCCCCAGGCTAAGAGGGCCGATCTACAATATCAAAACCTTAATAGAATATGATATTTTATGTCTTAGACATTCAGGAAGCAAACCTTACAGATGAACGTATGAAATTTTTTCCCCTTTCAAAGATATGGACTTTATTTGCTCCTAAATCTAAGAAAGTCGCCAGCGGCATATTTTTTGAGTTAAATATGATCTTACAGCTGAAAAAACCAGAACTGCTACAGAAAGTGTAAAAAAAAAAATTAAAAAAGCTTTCGTGTCTATTAATTATACAACTTTATTCAATTAGGAAAAAAAAAAAAATTACGTCGATTTCGTGAAAATATATGCCAGCTTTCGAAAAAAAAAAAAAAAAAAATTTTCGTTGAAACATTTTCATTTTTTTTCAAAAAGAACATTTTTATGAGGTGATTCTTTAAAAAATAGTTCAACAAATAAATTTATCTTTTTGCTATAAATATTATGCCTTTTTGTTTGTTCTTACAATGCTTGTGTTTTAACTTCAAAAATACATTGCAGCTTTATTGATGAAAAAAATTATATATATATTTTCTATGTTAAATATCTGCAATAATAAACAACTTCAGCACATGCATTAACTAATCTCAACATTAACTAATTACAACATTTGGAACTAATCCCAACATTAACACTATTTTAATGAAATCTACCTCACATTTAAAAGAAAATGCTGCATTGCTTGGTAATATTACGAATAGTTACAAAGGTGCGTCTCTGTTAATGAGAATTTTGTGGTAATGTTTAGGCTCATTTCAAATGGAAAGTAGTGGTGCGAGTGTTTCTTATTCACGCACTCTCTGATAAGTATCAAAATCTACAAATAAAGCGACTTGCGATACTACTGAAAAGGGTCGTTTAAGTTTGACATATTTATAAATCCATTTGTCACCCTCACTAACGTCATTAACTTAACTGTAAGTTAGTGGATTTAATAAATGATTTAAAATTGTAAATGAATATCCTGTTTAATAGATATTGAAAATTTCCACACGTTGGATTTTTGGGTAAGTAGTAGTAGTGCGTTTTAAGTTGCATTGACATTTGAGAGCGAATGGACAGAGCCACTCGAAAACCGATTCTCTGCAGCATGGATGAAACACGAGACACATATTTTTTTCATTAAATTGAGAAGACAAATAATATGATTTAATGTCCATCATGCTCTAAAAGACTTACGAACTATATTGTGTGCGCTCAACTAAAAATGGTTGGCCTTGCTTAAGCATCAAACTGTAACGCTCAGGAATAGACGGTCGCTCTTCTAAGTCTAAAAGCAAGCTTTAGTAAGTAAGCAATAGAACGAGATTTAGATTCCTGGTGATATGTACTACATTTATTTCTTAAGAAAGTGGACTTGATGGAAAAATGTGTGCCTCGTATTACCAAATTTAAAGATTAGAACTTGTCAAGTCATCTAGTCCAGCATAAAAATGCTGAGTAATTAGCAACCTCAGAAAATCCTCCATGAATCAGCGGCTTGATAACTAATTGGCTAGAGTCTCTGGCCTTTGGTACCAGAAACTTCAGGTTTGAATTCTGGTGGTGGTATGAACGTTTGTTAATGGTTTTCGGAATCCCCAATAAATTGTAGATCCCAGTCTAATTAAGCCTAATGTGTGTAAAAAATGACAAGAGCGACAAAAACCGATTAAACCAGCGAGCGATTAAACCAAACTTCTATGAACCACACCTTATAACTGTAGGCAATAATGTTGTTTTACCATCGCAAAGAATTTATAAAGATGAGTGGATAAAATGAGATTTAAACCCCTAGAAAGATTTACTTCTTAGAAGCGGACTTGATAGGATATGTGGGCCCTAATTACCAAATTGAAAGGTAGGGTGGAGCTTTCCCATCCTCCAGCATAAAAATACCGAGTAATTAGCACCGATTATTAGAAAGATTTTTCTCCCTTGACTCTAGGTGATGTTGTTTTATCATCGTAAAGAGTTCATAAATTAACGTGATTCGTGGACTATCGTGGACTAATTTCATATCCTTTTATTTTTTATACAGGGTTTTTAAAATAAAAGGATTAACACTAAAGTCATTGCTGTAAGAGTTGCTCGGATAATTGGCAATGTTGCGTTCACATACCCGAAAAAAGACAATTACAATTTACTTTGTTAAATTCTGATTAAATACAACACATTGGTATTAAAAAGTTATATAACAATAATATTAGCGAAAATAAACTCTGAAATAAAAAATTTGAAACTTAAACTTATTGCTGACTAGCAAGTCGTAATCATTTAATTCAACAACACTTCCGGTTGACACATAAATTAACGTTTATTTCAAAACCGATAAAAGTCCTCAAAAGCATTATTTTTTTTTACAATAAAAGGAAAGCAAATGACATCCGAATCTGTTATTGCCAGAGAGAAAGACATAAAAGTTGTGTTAAAGTTGGGTCAATGGCTATCGTCTACTTTTATAAAGATTCCTTTATCTTCGAATCGTCTTGATAGATAGCTGATTCGGCTTTTCAAGTCTCAAGAGGATGCAAGAGGTGGTAGGACCATAGATCTTGGCCGTGGCGTCTATTTCTGTCAGAATGTCTGACCTTATAAAAGATACAACACTTTTTGTCTCAGGAAAAGAATGATCCGACAAACTTTCACCAGATTTTTTTTTTTTCATCTATTCGTTACGTATCATTCATTTGTTGCTCTTATTTGAAAGGATTTCAGTGCATTTCGTTGTTACGTATTCATTGATTGAGTCGTGTTTATGTTTGGGACGAATCTTTTATTGGAATAGGAAAACCTTGCCAGAAATTTTGCTCGTCTGCTTAAAAATACGTTCAAAAACATTCATTTATCTTGCACGTATATTTGTTGAAAAACTGAAGTATCTCGATATTCTATATCATATTACCATATATAAATCCATTTTAACTGTCCTGAATTATGTAGACCTTTTTGATGGTGACAAAATTGTAAAATTATTTTTACATTAAAAAAACGAGACAATCCAACTTGTGCCATACATAGATAATTGGGTAACTTTTTATGTATTAAATATAAAAAAAATAATTCAATACTTTTTTTTTTCATACATTATAAACTTTATAGTTTCAGTTGCACATTTAAATCAAGACCATGTTATTGCTTTGCAATTTTATATCCCGTATTTTTGCTTATGGGGCTTTTTAACATTAAAGGTTAAACATAAGCGTTATCGCTGTAAGAGAGTTGCACGGCAAGGTTTTATCTGTCCTTAACCGTTTTCAATTTTTGCACATTTTCACTAAAATCTGTTAATTTTTCTTAAAAATTTCTTTTCGCGAACTTTTAAAAATTTTTTTTCACAAACTTTTTTTTTAAATTTCTTTCAGGATTTCTTAGACATAATATTTATTCACAAAATAATTGATTATTTATTAAACAATTTAATAAAAAAAATAATTTAGAAGTAAAATTAATGTAAAATTGTTCTAAAAAAAAAAAAAATTATCTGGTGAATTTTTTGACAATTTTATTTCAAAGTGAAAATGAGAGTTTTGATGAGTGAAATGAAATTTTTTTGTTCTTGCATTAAATTTGGTTGAAAACCTGTATTTCAGACAATTTTTACAATTTTATTAATATTCATTTTTTTTTTTTACAATTTTTTAATATTTATTTTCTATAAATATTAAATGTATGATTTTACACCGGGATAATATTTAAAAACTTGATATATTTGGTTAAAACTTTAAATATTTCATTAAGCTAATATAACTTTCTTATCTTCAATTATTTAAAAATTAATTAATATTCCAATATTTAAGCAGCTTGTCTTCTTCTATTATAAATGTAACGCATAATAAAATAAGATAACTAAATTCATTGACAAAAATCAGTACAAAGAAGTATTTAGAATTAATCAATCTGAACAATAACTTTCTGTCATGGAAAATTTATTAAACAGGGACATGATTACGAAATATTTGTCATCTCTTTACAAATAAATATTTCATGCGATTTTTTTTCAAGATTAGAGCAAAGAAGACTAAAAAAATATCTAACTTCTCAATAGCTATGAATAGAAAATAAGTGCAAGGAAAAATTTAAAGAATGGGAAATCCATTTAAGAACTTTATTTATGATGTGTAAGTGTAATTTATCACATTAAACTAGATTTTTTTATAACGTCAAGCGAAAATAAATGACTTTTTATGAACGCTACTATTTGAAGAAGGTGATTTTGCATATCTGCCTCGTCTTAATTACTTCTGTTTAATTTATAAAGTGCTAGAAATACATTAATACGGTATGGTGCAGATCATAGACTATTTGTTAATAATTTTAAAAGATTGTTAACAATTTTATGCGATAATTTAATAATAATGAAAAAGTAATTTTAATATTGTAGTTGTATTAATTTTAAGTTAATTTTTAATAATCTAATTTTTGTAGTTGTAATAATTTTAATGTTGTGTGGTTGTAATAATTTTAATGTTGTAGTTGTAATAATTTTAAGTTAATTGTTAATAATTTAATAATTTTAATGTTTTAGTTGTAATAAAATTGTTAATAGTTTAATATTTTTAATGTTGTAGTTGTAATGATTTTAAAGTTAATTGTTAATAACTTAATAATTTTAATTTTGTAGTTGTAATAATTTTAAAGTTATTTGTTAATAATTTAAATGTTGTAGTTGCATTAATATTAAAGTTAATTGTTAATAATTTATTAATTTAACTTTTTTAGTTGTAATAATTGTAAAGTGAATTGTTAATAATTTAATAATTTTAAAATAATAATAATAATAATTTAAAAAGATTCTATATATTGAAATGAAATCAAAGAATTGGAATAAATTGCAAAAGCAATTGGCTGCGAAAGGTTTTCCAACATGGTAAAAGTTAATAAATTAATAGAAAATGGCGATCGATAAATGATGAATGTAGAATTAGATGATCTTCTATCCTCAGCTCACAAAGGAAACGGTAATAAGGAAGAACACAAAGAACTTTTAATTTATAATAACTTTGATGAATTTTTATAAATGCACATAAACAGTTTTCTCAAAGTTCAAAGAAGTTTAAGTTAATGGAGTGCCAAGGGTATCAAACCTGTACCTCTAGTATATAATTATTAAATTACATGCATTTTATTATAATTATTATGCATTTTAAATTATTAAATTTAAAATGTATAATAGAAAGTTTACCAAAATAATTAAATAAAATTGAAGTAAAAATATAAGAGTAGGAATGCTTTGTAAATGTTTAATAAATGAGAGAAGAGAGTTTAAGTTTTTAATAATTAATCTTCGCACGATGCTTTTATTGAAAGGAATAATTAAGACAATTGCAATTAAATTAAGTCCTTTACTCATTGTGATACTATTTGAAAAGGAGCATCACTTCGAATCGAACTCGCCCCTCTGAGCTGGGAGTTCATACCTCATCATACACCAGTTAGGTTTTTAGGGGACTGTTGATTTAAACAGACATTGATCAAATAAAAAAGTATTAAAAAAATTAAAAAAAGTAGACATTTCATGAAAGACATTGGAAGAATTCTACACGCCTTATCGCGAAAGTTATGAACAGTTTTTGCCAGCTATTGTCACAACAAAAATTACCAGCTTTAAAAAACCCCCAAAAACAAGTAATACAAAATTTTTTAAGCTGAAATTTTCCTCTTACATCTAGCGCCATCTATTGGTAGATACATGCAACTTAAATCTAAAAAAAAAAAAAACTAAAATTAATTAATTAATTAAATTTAATGAATGAATTAATATTTGAAAAACTATATTAACGTCAAGTGTCATGCTCTACAAATTTAAAAAAAAATGTATTTGAACTTGAGTGGATGAATAAAAGTATTTTATGAACGATTGAAAATTTGAACAAGATATGTATAGGGAGAGTGTGAGCTAATAGAAGGAATTAAAAAAAGAGACATTTCATCAAAGACATTGGA
>BPLR01011440.1:0-19938 GCA_021605095.1 Caerostris extrusa | reverse complement strand
ATTCTCATTGCTCGATGGTGGGCTGTTTGCAGAGAAAATCATTGAAAATTGAGACTCGTAGATTTTCATTACAAAAACTCCATTTGAAACTAATTTGAATATTCAAAGTCGTTAATATTTTATTAACATAATTAATAAAATTCCGTAAATTTTTAAATAAACTATATTTGTTTTATAACCAAAAAGAGAAAAATGCTTGTTAAATTTAAATACTCAGGTTTACTAAAATTCACAAATATATTATTTAAAGAACGGGGGCCTGAATGGCCGAGTGGCTAGCTCTCTGGCGCTCGGTACCAGAGGTTTCGAGGTCGAGTCCCGGCTGTACCAGGGATGTTTGTAGTGGTTCGGAAGCCACTTTAAACCGTAGGTGCCGGTCTGATAGAGACGTAGAATGCTGCGGGGCATTGTTACTCCGGGTCCGTGGCTTGTCTTCAAGTTACACGCGCCCCCTGGGTAAAGCTAAGTGAGTAACGTCTGTGCAGCGCTTGCCTTAAGGCATCCAAGAACAAGCTGCCTAAGTCTTTGCCAGCTGCATTAGAAAGAAAAAAATATTTCAACAACAAAACATACATACACAATACTTTATGGTTTTTAATTTCTTCTCTTCGTAATGCAATTTTAAATTTCAATATCGCAATTAAATTTTGATTTCTTTGATAGAATCTCGAAACCGAAAGTGCTTCTGGAATGCAAATGCATACTTATTTAGAGATATTTGCATGGGAATCTTGTATCATAAGAGACATTTTACAGGAAAAATCGAATTAAAATTGTTGATTTAAAATGTAATGAATGTTGCGAACGGTTGATATATCAACATTCCACCATGTAATAGAGCTTAAACACGAATCTCAATAATAAATGCAGGTTTTTTTTTCTTCTATTATATAATTTTTAGAGATTATATATACTGTTAAAATTTATTTCCGATGTTTAAAATCAAAATTCGGGCTTTTATTGAAATGTTTTTATTTTTTGTTCAGTGGACCCAGTTTGATAATAATAATAAAGAAAAAATCTACGCACGTGATTTGCGACAACTGAGTGGTTCACTTCCTTACGAATTGCATCGAGTTTGTTGGTAATCCGCGAATCCTTCAGGGAAGAAATTTAGATGCGTAAAGTAATATCTGAAAAACATATTCATATAAAAGCTCAATAATTAAAATATATGATTCAAAATAAATACATGTACGTTAATTTTATGTGCAGCGAACGTTCTGAAAAAGTCCGACGCAAATATGTTTTTTAGACAAAAATAAATATTAAATTAAATTATTTTATTTTTAACAAAAAATATTGGAGTCTATTATTTTAAGTGACCGTTTAGCCACCATTAACCATCTATAAAAGCGAACGCAAACAAATTTTCTTAAATATATTCTAAATTGAGAACCAAATTAGGTAATGCTTCAAAAACTGACATGCAGCAATGTAAGAAAATATTCACAATGTTTAAAGTTTTTTGAAATATTTTTCAATTAGAATGATCGTAGAATTTGTTAATCGAAATGATTTACTATTGTAACGGAGACTTTTGAATTGCATTTTAGGGTCGTCGTCCTTGTGTTTACGGAGTTCCTTGGTCTATAATGACCTATTACTCCAGGATTATAGATTAAAGTTCATGGTATGGAATAAAGCATTGATGATTATAAACAGTAATGAGTGATAAAGGTATTGCCCAATAGTGAAATAATTACAAGTTAAGAATAAAAAATGAAAAGAAAAAGAAACAAGATCAAAAACCAGTTACAGAAAAAATATACATAAAAACAATTAGGAGTATACTACGGAGTAGAGTAAATGCTGCTAGAAATGATGACTAAAGGTCAGATTCGAACCCGCTGCCTTACGGCAACAAGGACTCTACTCTGAACACTGAGCCAGTTCGTCTAGGTCAATTGCAAATTGTGCAGTGTCGCCCGAGGGCGTTTAGCGTTTTCCGGCAATGTGAAATCGTATCTAGGAAGATTACGAATTTCATCATTGGGAATAAAATCAAGATTTGCGTAAAAATTTTTCGCAAGTTTAAGCATAAAATTTTGAATAGCAGGGAGGAATAGCATTTTAGGGAATTGTTGAAAGCAAAATACGTTTTTAAAGCAATAGAGATAAATTTAGTGGAATTATGAATAGACAAGTAAAAGACTTTACGGTCGTAATGATCAAATAGTTGTTCAAATCTATAATGTAACATATGCAACTAAAATACTTGATACTGCGCTTCTCAACTGTTGGTATTATCTAATATATAACATCCTCAATTTGCAAACGGTTAGTTTTGGAATTAATTTAGAGAAAATATTATTTTACTTAGTCCTCAAATATAGAATAATTTTTTTTCCCGAATTGTGAAATTTGATAATGAAATAAAATCCTGATTATTATCCTACATTATTTAAAAGGAGATATCAAACTTGCAATAATTATTTACAAAAATATCAAAAAAATTTATAAAAATTAGAGATTTTGTATAATGGATTTTAATATAAGATGCTAATTTACTTTTTAAAATAAGCAAAATGACTTCTTTAATTGTTTAATATGATACTCGCCAATACGACACTCCATTGAATCTGAAGCACCTGCTGAATCATGACATTATTTACGAGTCATATTGCCTGTTAAAATTGAACACTTTCCACCAATTTGCATGCTAGATTATGAACCATTCTGTGCAATAATTTATTTTTCTATTCTATGCATTTCATTTTAATAAATTATTAATTTTAAATAAATAATTGTTTTTAATAATTATTTTTTGATATTAACACCAATTAAAATGTTTTCGAATTTAGAAAACAATAAAATTACCATAGTATTACAGGGAAATGTACATTAAATTAAGCTGTCTTATATATTAAAAGACTGCAATAACAGACTAAATGATACAATATAAGACTAAATTCAAATAAATAAGCACAGCGTACAGAAATTCATTTTTCTGTAAGAAAATTTTATTATGCAATATCACTATGATTACAGAAATCGGGTAAAAAACACTTTACTGAACAACATTTTAAAATAAATATAAATATCAAATTTTCAATAGGACTTTCTTTAAAAATAAATATTAAAAACTGGAAATATACGGAAAAAATACAGTTTTGTAAATTGCTAGCAATCTAAACAATTTAACAAATTTATTTTGTTAGGAAATGCCATTTTAAATATTCATTAAAAATTTTAAATAATACATTTATAATAATACAATATTATAAATGTTTTGTCATACTGTAAAACAATTTGAGACAGTTGAAACACCCAAGTCAAATCTTAAAAAACTCTAAAAATTGTTTTTCAGTTTTAAGACATACCTATGCTGCATTAGATATAATGCTTGTCTTTTATATTAAAACATTATTTCACTATCCAATTGATGTTACATTTTACACAGTTGAAATTGCTTCAATACATCTTTAATTTTAATATGCAATAAAATCATGGCACAACTTAAAAAAATTTTTTTAATTTCATTATTGAGCATAAAAATTTTGTAGGGATCAGTAGCAATTAAATACATTTTTATATTTGTGAAATCACAATAAAAAATAATTTTTTTCTATTTTTACTGTATTCATTTTGTAAAAATTATATTTTACCCTTCGAGATATGTTTGACTAGTTTACAGGTGTGTCAGGCATATCCTCATGAGTTGCAGATGAGCCTTCGGATGAATCGATGCCTTCTCCGAGATTGCCAGACTTCTCTGTGACACAAGATAGCATATGTTTCTTCAAATCACCCTTGTATTTATATACTTTTCCACACTTACCACAAACATGAGTTCTTTCTTCAGAATGCTTTATCTTATGTTTGTATAGTTGTGACTTGTAAGTGAATGTTCTACCACATTCTTCACAACAATAAGCTCTTTCGCCTGTATGAAATTTTTTATGATCGTTCACATATTTCTCTTGATTGAATTTGAATGTTTTCCCACATTCTTCACAATCGTGATTCACTTCATTTCTATGAATCTTCTCATGTCTTTTCAATTGGTGCTTTAGACTGAATTTTTGGGAACAGATTTCACAGACAAAGGGTTTCTCTCCTGTATGAGTTCTCTCATGTCTTTCCACATCCGCTTTACTTAGGAATGTCTTTTTACAGTATCCACAAGGGCGACGCTTTTTCAGATGTTCTTTGGAGAAATGTTCTTTTAAATCTCTTGGAATTTCGAATTGTTTCCCACATTTATTGCATTTAAATGTTTCTTCAGAGGGTGCCGTATCCGTAGAAGACATATTGCAGACTTTGCTACTCGAATTAATTTAAAAAGGAAAATTCAAAACAGTGTGTGTCAAATACAGTTATAACTTGCAACCTTTTGGCCTTTATTGAACACGGTTTTAAATAATATGTATAGTTCAACATTTTGTGTTGCCAATTATATTTACATTAATTCTTTTTGAGGCAATTTTTTTTTTCTAGGCTAACTACGCACTATATCACAAATTTAATCAAAGATTCGAAACTTAAATCCGGAAAATCTTTCACAATTTATAACAGAAATTGTGGGTTGATTTTAATAAAATTAAATTTTCCAATTAGTAAATTTGCAAACGTTATTAAATAATATCTATTATTTTATCAACATAAATTAACCTGAGACTACAACTTTAAAAATTCTATCCATTTTATATTTTTGTTAAAAACATATGCACAATTTTTTTGATTTTTTTTTTATATTTTTCTTTTGCCACGGGTAAACACGCATGGGATCAATGACACTTTCAGTTTAAATACGTTGTATTAAGACAATATATAGTAGTAATACAGGCTTGTGTACCTATGGTCTGTAAAATGCACCTAAATCTGTTATATTAAAATTGGACGACAGGAAATTTTATTTAGCAAGTGCATATCGATTCTATATGGGTATCTGAAAGATTGGTTGGGTCTGTCGCTCAACGGTCACCTTGTGCACAATTTAGGCTTAATAGACCGGGACCTACAGTTTAACGTGAATTCCGAACCACCTTCAAACTTCCACGCCACCTCCTGTATTTAAACCTGAAGTCTCCATTACCAACTTCCGGAGCGCTATATAGTTTACCCACAGGCCGTGGGTATCTAAAAGATCTTATATATTCCGCACTTCGT
Source organism: Caerostris extrusa (assembly GCA_021605095.1). Taxonomy (NCBI): domain Eukaryota; kingdom Metazoa; phylum Arthropoda; class Arachnida; order Araneae; family Araneidae; genus Caerostris; species Caerostris extrusa. The sequence continues at coordinate 14,826 of BPLR01011440.1, read as the reverse complement.
TTGGAGTGTTTAATCCTTGCTCTTATAAAGTTGTTCATCGTTTTTTGTTTAGATATTTGCATGCGAGGTCTTGTTGGTGTTCGATTATTCTATAATCACTTTCTAGTAAGTTCAGAAATAGGTGTTTTTGTTAGTTCAATTTGCAAATTCCGTTTTTCTAATTAAATTTCAATAACATTTCTGATGTTAGATTGTGCAATAGTTTATTTGAACATATTTTAGTTAATCAAATAGATGTGAATATTTAAGGTGCGCGATATTAAAGAAATTAATGGCCGTCTACTGTGAAATATCGAAAAAGATAGTGTAAAAATCTCTTCGCAAACACTTCTCTGATATGTCTGAAATAAAAAAAACTCATCATACATAAAATAAAGTTGAATGTATTGTCTACAAATATGTAAAATTTAATATTTATATTTTTTCCGGATGATTGTAATATCTTTTACATTTCTTTGTCTTCATTATTTAATTCAGTTTAAATCAAATGGAAGCCTTTCTGGTGAAGGAATTCCGAACATCAATGGTACTTTGTGATGAAACATGCATAATTTTTACTATCGTATCTGAGAACACACTTTCGAAATCCTTATTTCTTTTTCTCTCAAGTATTATTGACATACACTTTTGTGAAATCACACTTCAATGAAATCTTTTTTCAATCAGGTTTTAGTAACGCCTTCAAGTTATTAAAACAAAACATGAAATTTAAATCCTTTTACATGATACGGACTAAGCTAGTGAATCCATGAATATGGTTTTCGTAGCTGAGCGATCAAATTAGATAGAGTATATAATCTGTAAATACTTACAAGGAAAGAAATTTAGATGTGTAAAGTAATATCTGAATAATATAGTTAATTAATCAATAATTAAAATCTATAATTCACTCTAAATACATGTACATTAATTTGACGTGCAATTAACGTTCTTGAAAAGTACGATGCAGACATGATTTTTAGAATTATTTAATTAAAAATTTTAATTTTCTGAAAAGAACTAGTTATCCTACAAATTTGCTTTTTTTTTTTCGATGAGAATATTATTAAATCATAAGTATAATTATCGGAGTCCATTATTATAAGTAAAATTTTGATAAGGCAACTTCGCTGTGCGTAATAAACTGGCGAAAAAGTTAAACCATCCATAAAAAGACAGGAAAACACATTTTCTTATAAACATTCTTAATTGAATACTTGGCACAGGATAAAACGTATTAATTAATTTGTTTTTCATGTTTTAAAAACTGACATGCAGGAATATAAGAAAATATCCAAAATATTTAGTTTCAGTTTTTTTAAATGTTTTTCAATAAAATTGACCGAAACAAATTTGCTAATAGAAATGATTTTATATTTTCATAATGAAGACTTTGGCTTGCATATTAGGGAATTGTTGAAGGTAAAATACATTTTTAAATCAATAGAGAATAATTTAGTAAAAACATAAATACTGGTTTTATCCTTAAAGTATTACTGACTTTAAATATCGGAATAAATTTTAAAGGGATTTTTCCTATTTAAAATCTAAGAGTCTCATATTTCACAGTTTTGCTCCGTAAACAGCCCACGAATTAGCAATGAAAGACAAACCGAAGACAAACCGCTGACTAAGAAGACAAACCGCTGAATCTACCAAGCAATTATACTCATGTCCATAAATTAAGGATAATGAAGTTCAGGCAAAGAAAAGAGACAGAGGCAAAACAAATTTGACTTATTTGTAAAGTCTATTTATTAAACAAAAGGTAAAGAGCAAAAAAGATGCTATATGTTTGACATAATTAATAAAAATTGCGATTTTTACTCCCTGGAGCAAATTTCAAAAAAGAACATATTTACAAAAACAGTATAACATGGTTAGTATGATGGTTAATATGGAGTATGTCTCCCGGACGATGCAATACAGGCCTTACAACGCCTAGGCATGCTGAGTATCAAATTATCAATCTGATCTTGGGGAATATTACACCACTCATCAAGCAATGCCCTCCGAAGTTCCGGTTGACAGGTGGGAGGGGGTTGACGGGCTGCAATTCGTAGGCCAAGCATATCCCACACATGCTCTATGGATTCAAGTCCCGTGAGTATGCTGGCCAATCCATACGGGTGATATCCTCCAATTGAAGGCATTCGTCTACAGTGTTTGCACAGTGTGGACGGGCGTTGTCATCCATAAACAGAAATTTTGTTTATTTATATGCTTTTGATATATTTATTTTACGCTTTTTGAACAAGAGAACTAATTGACAAGGTTTTTTTTTTTTTTGTATTTTATTATAGCTGCATAATTATATAGAAGATGAGCAAGTCCTGCGTTAAAAGAAAATGTATTTAAAAATTCAAAATGCTTGTAATGCCGATCAAAATTGATTTCCATTTTTTAAGCCATTACCTCTTGAGTATGCATTTGAAAAATCAGAAAATTTTTTATTCGAACCAGAGTTAAGCATTCCAAACAAAGGTCGGTATATATAAGATCCTATTTCGGGAACTCATATAGAATCGAAATGCACTTTCTAAATAAAACATTCTGCAGTCAAATTCCAATACATGAGATTTAGGTGCACCTTGGAGACCATGGGCACATAGGACTGCGTTGATATTATATTTTGGCTCAATATAACGTATTTAAACTCAGAGTGTCATTGACCCCATCCGTGTATTCCCATGGCAAAAAAAAAAAAAAAAAGAAATTGTAAAAGAAACCTAAAAATCATGAATATTCTTTTAAGTAAACTATACATTTGATAGCATTTTTAAACTTGAGAATCTATGTTGATTTATGTTTAGAAAAATGTAGTTAGTATTTAATAATTTTTCAAATTTATTAATTTGAAGAACGAATTTTAATAAAATCAACCTAAAAATATCAATAATAAACTGTGAATCATTTTCAGGATTTTAATTTGTAATCTATGATTATGTTCGTGATATAGTGCGTAGTTCGTAAAGATGAAAAATATTAAAAAGGACTAATGTAAAAAAATTGGCAACACAAAATATAAAACAAAACACAAAATATAACCTAAGTAGAAACATGTTCAATAAATATCGAAAAGTTGCAAGTGATAACTGCATTTTACATACACCCTTTTAAATTTTCAGTTTTTTTAAATTAATCCTTGTAGCACAGCCTTCAATATGTCTTCTACGGATACGGCACCATCTGAAGAATCATTCAAGTGCATTAAGTGTGGAAAGAAATTCGAACTTCCGAAAGATTTAAAAGAGCATCTCTCCAAAGAACATTTTAAAAAGCGTCACCAATGTAGATACTGTGGAAAGGAGATATCATCTAAGGGTAATTTGAAGAAACATGAAATAATTCATGCAGAAGAAAGACCTTTTGTTTGTGAAATCTGTGGCCAGAAATTCACTCAAAAGCACGTATTGAAAAGACATGAAAAAATTCACACTAAGGAATTCAATCACGCTTGTGAAGAATGTGGGGAAAATTCACATTCACCCGAGAGAAATATGTAGAAGAGCACAAAAAATTTCATACCGGAGAAAGACCTTATAATTGTGAAGAATGTGGCAGATCATTCGCTGATAAGTCAAAGCTATACGATCATAAGAAAACTCATTCTGAAAAAAGACCTCATGTTTGTAATAACTGTGGAAAAACATACAAAGCCAAATCCAATTTGAAGAGACATATGCGGTCTTGTATCACAGAGAAGCTTGACAAAGTCGGAGAAGGCATGTGCTCATCCGAAGGCTCATCTGCGACTCCTGAGGACACTCCTAACACTTAGGAAAACCTTTAGGTATACCTTTACCCATACTTTTAGGTACCACTTAGGTATACCTTTGGCGAAGAAAATATAATTTTAATAGAAAAGGAATATAGTAGTAAGTGAAAAAAATTAATTATTGTGTTTTCAAAAATATAACAATGTATTTTCTTGTTACTGTCCCTTATAATAAGACAAGCATTATGTTTATGCAGCATAAGTATTGTACTGATTGTTACTGACTTATACAATACAATAGTATTGTATTGAGCAATAGTATTCTATTGTATAATAGTATTGTATTGTATAAGTACTGACAAAAAAATTTTAAAGGATTTTTAAGATTTGACTAGAGTTGTTCAACTGTCTGAAACTGTTTTACAGTATTAGTTGTTTTTATAATTATGTTTATTTTTATATTGTATAAGTTTTAATTAATCTGAATTTATTTCTCAATAAAATTTTATATGTGCAAAAATTACTTTTGTATTGATTCCGCAGTTTTAAGTTTACTTAGAATTATTTTGCGTTTTGTAAATGCATGCAAAGGTATTTTCCTACTAGTGCATTAAGCTCTATTCTGCTAAAACCTTTTTCAAATCATATTTATTAATTATATTCACATTATTTATAAATGTATACAGAACAACCCGACAGAGGATATTGAACATTTTAAGAAACTTCATTTCTATTTCAAATATGTATGTCCTTTACAATTCTTGAAGCTCAAAACACATGTTATAGTTTAACATAATACCTCATAATTCATACAAAATCAGAGATTATGATTCTAAATTTATGAGAATAAAATTGCTAGCAATCCAAACTTATACAATTTCGTTATCAACATTGTTTAAATTGTAACCGGATATCATTACAATCGAATCCGAGGTGACTAAATATTAAATACATTAAGTGAAATATTATATACATTTATCAAAGAGATATTATAGTTAATTATTTTAACATATGTTTTAAACTATGATAAATATTACATAATATTGCATTTTACAGCGTTAAATATAGTAATTTTAAAATTATGATTTAAATGGAAAATATTTACATCGGGGAATTTTAAACAACATTTCCTAAAAAATAATTTTTAGGTTAAATACTGTAGATTGCAAGAAAAAAACGAAACTATGATAGATTTTACGAAATTACATGTATTGCTTACATTTCTAGTTTTTAATTATATTTATTTTTGAAGAATGTCCTGTTTTAAATTTCGTCTATTTTAAAGTGGTGTTCATTAAAGTTCTTTTTACCTGATTTCTGTAAACAAGGGATATTTAAAACATTGTGACAACAAAATGTATTTCTTTACTCTGAGCTTATTGAATTTAATTTCGTCTTATAATGTATCATTTAATTTGTTATTGCAGTCTTTTAATGAAGACAGCTTAATTGGATATAAATTTTAGTATAATACTATATTTTTATACAATAAATACACCAAACGTTTTAATCAGTTTAATTTAACCACACAATAACACGCACTGGAAATTTTACTGAAAAAATTAGCATTCAATTTAAGAATAATATGTGCAAACTTAAATAAATGCATGTAACAGAAAAGCAAAGTATTGCACAAAATGTTTTAAAATGACAAAATATTTCATAATTTAGCATGCAAAGTGGAGAAACGTGTTCAATTTTAACAGGAAATATGACTCGTCACCATGTCATGGTTCAGCAGATGCTTCTGATTAAATGGAGTGTCGTATTGGTGAGTATCCTATTAGACAATTAGAGAAGCTTCATTGCTTATTTTAAAAGTAAAATTTAATGTTATATTGAAATACATTATGCAAAATCTCTAATCCATATGAATATCGTTTATATTTTCAAAACAATCATCGCAGGTTAGATATATGTGTGTAAATAATGTAACTTGATAAGAAGGATTTAATTTTATCATTTTGTATTAGCAAGCATCATATTAGAATGAATTGTTTTCGATAATTTTATTGTTTAATAAATTAGAAAATCATTTTAATTGACGTTAATTTTACCATAGAATGAAACTCATTCGAAATTTATTTGAAGAAAAATTAAGCATAATTCTTTTAAGAATAACTTTTGCAAAAGTAAATTTTTGTACAAAATGTTTCATAACCTAACATGCAAAGTGGTGAATAGTAATCAGATTAATCAGGAAAAAATGGCTCATTCAGTCGGCGCTTCAGATTAAATGGAGTGTCGTATTGGCGAGTATCTCATTAGACAATTGGAGAAGCCTAACTTTATATTTTAAAATTTAAACTAGCATGTTATATTGAAATCCATTATACAAAATCTCTAATTCCTTATAAATATGGTTCATTATAATAACCATTATACAAAATCTCTAATTCCTTATAAATATCCTTAATTTTTTTTTTTCAAAATTATAATTGCAGGTTCGACATATCTCTATATTTTAGCATAATAAGTAGGATTTTATTTTATCATACATGTCCATTCCACATACATGCAATGTATGTGGAAGTGAATTTTTAACTTTAGACTTTTTAATAGATCATTGTAAAGAACAACATAAAAACCTGCCTTTGTGTGTGAACATTGCGGGAGAGCAGATAAGTATTTGAGTGAATTTAAAAGACACAAGATGATTCATAGCGGGAGAGACCTCACGTTTGCTCACTCTGTGGAAAAGCATTTGGACAGAAGGGTACCCTAAATGAACATGAGAGAATGCATATAAGAAATCCTTATTATTGTAAGGAGTGCGGCAGATCTTTCAAATGCGAAGAAGATTTCGAGGGACATTTGTTAATTCATACAGTAGAAAATCTTCATGTTTGCGAAATATGTAGTAAAGCATTCCTATGCAAGAGTAACTTAAACATGCATATGATATCTCATTCAGGAATAAGACCTCATGTTTGTAAGTTTTGCAGTAAAGCATATGAACACAAACAAGGTTTGGAAAAGCATGTGGAAAACGGTTGTGGAAGTTCGCCTGCCAACACAAGTCGTACGCTCATCTGGAGACCCGTCCCAGACCTCATGTCAAAATAGCGGACAAAGAGTAATTTGGATAATAACACGAATGCAATATGAGGAATTTTTCTCTCAACTCCAAAAAAGGTCATACTCGTTTGACATATTTAAATTTAAAATTAATACGAAAGTATTTTTAACTTGATAAATGAAATAAATCTGGAAATAACATTAATTATTCTATGTAAACAACAACATGATTGGTAAGAGAACGACACTCGATTTACTTTTTACAGTAACAGGCCCGTATTTTGATAAATTTATCAGAGGAATTATATAATTTAAAAAACTATTAATTTTTATAAATATTTTTAAGGTTTTAAATGTCATGAAATTTTTGCAGTGAGAAATTGTTTTTAGAAGAATTGTATTTTTAAAAAGCTTTTTAAGAATTATCATATATAGTTCATTTTAGGTTTCATAATAATTTTAAATTATTAAGATTAAGTTTAAATATTAAAAAGCATACATTCATGTTTCACAAAAAATTGTACAATTTTTAATTACGAATTTGTGTTACGTTCGTGTTTATAAATGTTTTGTTATATTTCTTTGTAAGTGTATTGCTGCTAGCTTATATCTTTCTGTATTGTTACTTTTATGCACAACGTAATTAATATAATATTCTTCATAAAGCAGATGTTTCTGTTTTAAGAATTTTGTAGTTTTAAATATGTGCTAACATGTCAAATAAAGATTAAATTTCTTAAAAAGGGTCGTAATTTGTTATTAATTCAAACGTAACAAAACATATTTTATTATATAAAAAATTATTACAAAAGGATATATCGTACTAAAGGCATTCCATAATATTTTAATCGTGAATTAATTTTGAAAAACGTTTGTTAGAAAAATTGTTCTTCAGAGTTTTCCCTATTTTTGAAAATGTCAATAAATAATTATTTTTAAGCTTAAAATTCTAAGTGTATAATTTTCCTCTTGTAGATATAAATCCTATCGAAAACAATATTTCTTTTTCAGTTTCAAATTTGTGTTCATTTAATATATTTTTGTAACTTGTTATTTTATACAATGGGATTTTATAATATAAAATATTGTAAAAACTAAAGTACATTTTTCGCAGAGTGATCTCAAGTGTTCAAAATAGGTCTTAAATTTCAGCTTTTTAGGCTGTAATTATTTTTTAATAAAAAATATATCATTTCTATGTTTACAATTTGTAATTTTGTCATAAATTGAAACGCCTTTTAATATTTGTCTTTCGTTCCATAATCCTCAATGCACAGGACAAATTGTCGATCAATTTAAAATGGTAATCTAACTACAGAAAAAATAAATAAAAAACAAAAAAAAACAGACGAAAAAAACTTCAAATGCTTGGATGAAGAATGAAGCGGAAATGTTTAAGAATATTGCAGGCAGATAGACAATTACTGTTACATATCCAAATAAATTCAATCAAGGAATTAGTGGGCTCACAAATATTTAGGAAACTTTATTTAATAAACTTCAACTATATAAGAATTATTTTATGTTGCAAAGAATTTTCCAATGTATTTTCAACAGCGTTTACTATACTTTAAAAAATTAAGGTCTGGATCTAATTAGCCTAGTGTGCAGAAAATTGACTTTAGAGCGACACACCAAACCAGAAAATTTATTTGATAGAAAACCTGACTTGACTTGGCACTTTGAGATGCATGATCGTTAAGGTTGCTTTACCTCAATTTATCCAAATGCTTTTTGAAATACAAAAGACAAAACAATTTGGAAAAAGTGAAAAAGAAAGCTTTATAAAGGAACTACACTGTAATTCTAAATTCATTAATTTTTTTGTATAATAATCCAGAGTTCCTTATTTGTATAGATAGACATACATATATATTGTAAATAAAAATTAATGTTTTCCCATGAACCTGGAAGTGGCTGTCTTGCTTGAAATCGTTATACGTCTAAAACCGCCGAGACGTCCAGTTCATTACCATGATATTTTACGTCGAAAATATTTTTTTCACACATCATTTGTTTTTTTTTAAAATGTAGGTCTCGATCCAATTAGCCCTAGTGAGCAGAAAAGTGACCTTAGAGATACAAACCAAAATCAACCCGAAAATTTTATAGAAAAGAAGTGGTTTTGTTTGTCATTTGTACACAATTTAGGCTAAGTAGACAGGGACATAACGTATATCCCTAACCACTCACAAACATCCATGTCATCACCAGGATTTCAACCTGAAGCCTGTGGTGACAAAAAGACAGAACGCTGGACAATTGGCTATCAGACAGCAGAAACGAAGTGGAGAAATGAAGGTCCGAGAACCCGATACGTGATCAATGGTCCAGCTAATGTAAAAGAGTGCTCATGTTAGAAGACGATGTCTGCAGATGTTGCCGTCAACGAATTAAATGACTCAAAGATTCGTATGAGGCACGTTGTATAATACATCTGGAACCGACTTCTTTTTGTTTAGTGGAAGTTTTCAATAATTTCTCTCTATGATATGCTAATACTGAGAGGTTGTGGCAATGACAACAGCCATCGACAGCGCTCTCTGGTGCATATCAGACGAACACGAAAATCATCGATATTTGGAAATTTGAAGGCAATTTGATTAGGTTTGGTTTTTCGCTCTACTGTCATTTTCTGCATATTTTAGGCTAATTAGACTGGACCTGCAAATTAAAATCAATTCAGAACCACTAACAAGCATCTATACCCTCGCCAAACTTGCTTAGAAAAGGACCAAATTCACAAGCTACGAGAAGATTTAAAAGAAGTTTTCCGTGATCATATCTTTTATCAATAAATACATATCATTTGATCCAATTCATGTCTACCATAGTAATTATAATACAAGGATGAGCGGAGAACATTGTAGAACTTTATAATTAAGGTCTTTATTTGAGTTTTAGCAATTTCACTTAAGGAAGATAATGTAATATTTATCATTCTTTCTCTCATCAACAAATCATCTGCCATTTCCTTTAAATATATTTTGTTTTTTTTCTTGAATTAGCCAGTAAGCACTTGTTCGGTTCCGTAATTGCTGCATAAAAATAATTAAATTCTTTCTGAACACATAAAACTTATTTAGGCATGTACAAAATTACATAAAAGTGTTCAAATGTGTACCAGTGTACACATGTATAAACTATGATTTTATTCGTTTTTAACTCTTATTCAGAACTATTTTTCATTGACTATATTTGACTAAATGGGCCTGAATGGCCGAGTGGCTAAACCACAGGTTTCAAAAATGGATGTTTGTAGTGGTTCGGAATCCACTTTACACCGTAGGTCCCGGTCCTAATAGGATCGTTGAGCGTTTTGTTATTCCGTATTTTCAAGTTACACGCGCCCCCTGGGTAATGCAAAGTGAGTAACGTCTGTGCAGCGCTTGACTTAAGGTATCCAGGACCAAGCTGTCTAAGTGTTTTGCTGCATTGGAACAAAAAAAAATATTTGACTAAATTACTCCGATTTTGTTTTCAGGATTTTATAGAGTGTTTTATTTTATTTTATTTATTGATAGATTTTTATTTATATATTTATTTTACTCCTCTTTGAATGCGAGAAATAATTGAATTTTTTTTTATTTATATTTTATTTTTACTGCATATTTATGTAGAAAATGAGCAAGTCTTTGTTTTCAAAAAGGGAAAGTAAATTTGAAGAATCAGAATGCTTGTGATTTCTGTCAAACTTGATTTCCATTTTTTAAACCATTACTCCTTCAGGATGCAGATAAAAAATCAGAACAACTTTATGCGAGCGAGAGTCAAGCAGTACGGAATAAACTTTCAGGAATAAGTTAACTATCAGGAATGAGTTAAGCTATACGGAATAAACTAATAAACTCATATAAAATCAAAATGCGCTTGCTGAAAAAAAAAATTCATGAAGTCAAATTCCAATATAAGAGATACAGGTGCATCTTCGAGACCATCGATACATAGGACTGTGTTACTACTATATTTTGATGATGATGATGGTGTTGAAGATTATTGGAGCTCACTGATCCAGTCAGGGGCCTTATCTCAGGTGGGGACAAACATAAAAGAATGAAAACATTGGCAATGCCCAAAGGTTAAAGGAAGTCGTGAGAATTGAAAAAGTCCGAAGATTCAAATTTGCATTTATGTAGGTTAGAGCAGAAGTGCGGTTCATTTTGTTTGATCTCTTGAATGGTAAGTACTATATTTTGGTTCAATATAAGATATTTAAACTCAGAGTGCCATTGCCCCATCTGTGTATTCCCATGGTAAAAAACAATTTATAAAATAAACCTAAAAAAATCATGCATATTCTTTTAATTAAACTATAAAATTGATAGCCTTTTTAAACTTGATAATCTATGTTAATTTATGTTTAGAAAAATATAGTTAGTATTTAATAATTTTTCAAATTTATTAATTTGAACAACGAATTATAAATAAAATCTAACCTAAAATTTCAATAATATAAACTGTGAAAAAATTTCAGGATTTTAGTTTCTAATCTATGATTAAGTTCGTGATATAGTGCGTGGCTCGTAAAGATAAAAAATATTAAAAAGGAGTAATGCAAAAAAAAAAAAAAAAAAAAATTGGCAACACAACAAAATATAATCTAAGTAGATTGTGCAGAAGCATGTTCAATAAATGTCGAAAAGTTGCAAGTGATAACTGCATTTTACACACACTCCTTTAAATTTTCATTTTATAAATTAATCCGAGTTGCAAATTCTCAATATGTCTTCTTCGGATACGACATCATCTGAAGGATTTTTCAAATGCCTTAAATGTGGGGAACAATTTGAACTTTCAAAAGATTTAAGAGAGCATTACTGCAACCAGCATGTAAAAAAGCGTCCGCAGTGTGGATTCTGTAAAAGGAGTTCCCATCTAAGAGTAATTTGAAGAGACATGAAAGAATTCATGCAGGAGAAAGGCCTTTTGTTTGTGAGATCTGTGGCAAAAAATTCCCTCAAAAGTACGTTTTGAAAAGACATGAGAAAACTCACTCTAAGGATGTGAATCATTTTTGCGAAGAATGTGGAAAATTTTTCAAATTTACCCGAAAGGAATATGTGGACGATCACAAAAAATTTCATACAGGAGGAATTCCTTATTTTTGTGAAGAATGTGGCAGAACATTCTCTTGCCAGTCACTACTAAATAGACATAACAAAACCCATTCTGAAGAAAGACCTCATGTTTGCGATAACTGTGGAAAAGTATACAAATTCAAAGGTAATTTGACTAAACATATGCGGTCTTGTACCACAGAAAAATCTGGCAAACACGGGGAAGGCGTATGCCCACCTGAAGACTCACCTGCAACTCCCGAGGACACGTCCAGCACATCTGCTACTTAAACATCCCTCGCAAAGGGAAACATCGCTCTTAACAAAATGAACATAGTAACAATAGAAAACAAAACTTATTATGCAATGTGATTTTAGAAATATAAATATGTAATTCCTTGCTACTGTCGCGCACAATATTTTTGTGCAAATTAATGAAGTTTAAAAAAAATTAATTCCCTTTAAATTGAGCTAAGATCGTTCTGCTTGTGTAATTTAAAGTATTTAAGCACTTTCAACTGTATGAAATGTAAGATCAATTGGATAGAAAAATCGTGTTTTTTTAATAAAAGACAAGCATTATATTTAATGCAGCATAAGTATTGTTTTAAACTGAAAAATAGTTTTTAAAGGATTTTTAAGATTTGACTTGAGTTGTTCAACTGTCCCAAAATTGTTTTACTATATCATAATCAATTTTTTTATAATATTGTATATTTTTATTTTGTATTTGTCATAATTTATATAATTATAATTCTCCAATAAAATTTTAGGTGTATAAAAAGTGTTTTTATATTGATTCGCAGTACACGATTGACTAAGTAATATTTGATGTTTTGCAGATACACGCGGATTTTTATAACAGGGCTAGAAATGCTAATCTGTTAAACTTCTTTTTGATATTATGTTTACTAATTACATGTCTATCGCTAATTATAAATATATGCGTACTTATTATGAAGAGAAAATTTGTTTTTCAAAACTTCTTTATTGTTATTTTAAATATTCATGTTCCTTTACAATTGTTAAAGAAGGAATATCAAAGGTACAGTTTCACATTTTCTTTCATATGAAATACAAAATAAGCGATTGTTTGTAAATGTAAGATAATAAAATTACTAGAATTCCAAGTGTAACTATAAAATTATTTCATTTAATTTTTAGCGACAATTTCATTAAAATCGGAAAATTTGTGATTGTTGATTTAACTATATCAATTGTTATATTCTATATTCAACTAATAGAAACTACACATAATAATTTTAAAATATATTTTAATAATATATTTATATCAAAAAATTTTTTTGCTTGAAAACAGATTTTAAAACTTTTTAAATTTTTTTTTTTTTTAAATGAATAGGAATTTATTCCATCAGAATATTTTAAACTACTTTTCTGAACAAAATAAATTTGTTACTTAAATTGCTTTAGATTGCTAGTAATTTAGTAAAAGATAAGATTTGCTTAAATTTTTAGTTTTTAATTAAATTTATTTTTAAATAATCTCTTTTTGAAAATTTCATATTTTTATTTATTTTAGAGTGATGTTCAGTAAAGGTTTTACCTGATGTCTATAAACAGAGAAAGATTGCACAATAAAAATTTGTGCAAAAATGTATTTCTTCACTCTGTGCTTGTTTATTTGAATTTAGTCTTATAATGCGTCTCTAAATCTGTAATTGCTGGTTTTTAATGAATATTACAGCTTAATTGAATGTAAAATTTCGTGTAATACCATTTCGAATTTTTAAAACAATAATTTCATCAAACACTTTAAATCACCTTAATTTAACCATAAAATTAAACTCACTCGAAATTTTACTGAATAAATAAGCATATTTATTTAAGAATAATTTTTTTGTGAAATTAAATAAATGCATATAAATGAAATGTAGATTATTGCACAAAATTTTTAAAGTTTCATAATATATCTTTTAAGGAATAAGACAACTTAATTGAATGTAAATTTTCGTATAATACTATGGTAATTTTAGTGTTTTCTAAATTTGTAAAACATTTTAATTGTCGTTGATTTTACCATCAAATTAAACTCAGTCAAAATTGTACAGAAAAAATAAGCATATTCATTTTAAGAATAATTTTTGTGAAATTAAATAAATGCATACAACTGAAGCAATTTGTGGCACAAAATGGTTCATAACCTAGCATGCAGAGTGGCGGGAAGTAATTGGGTTTAACAGGAAACATGACTGGTCACCATGTCATGTTTCAGCAGGTGCTTCTGATTAAATGGAGTGTCGGATTGGCGAGCATCATATTAGACAATTAGAGAACATCACTGCATAATGTAAAAATGTTATATTGAAATCCTTTATACAAAATCTCTAATCCTTACAAACAGCGTTTATTTTTTCAAAACTATATTTGCAGGTTTGACATCTTCCTATAGCAAAGTAAGCAAGATTTTATTCCATTATTATTTTTTCGTTCTAATGCAGCTGGGAAACACTTAGACAGCTTGGTCTTGGACTTAAGCCACAGAGTAACAATGCCCCCGCAACGCTCTACGATTCTATTAGGACCTACGGTTTAAAGTGGATTCCGAACCGCTACAAACATCCATGGCACCCTGGGACTCGAACCCGAAACCTGTGGTATCGAGCGCCAGAGCGCTAGCCACTTGGCCATTCAGGCCCACATTTTCCATTATAAAGTTAAAAATTCGGGCCAATATAGTCATTGGATATTTGTGAAATGTAAAAGAAAACGTGATTTTTGTTTGATCTTTTCTCCAAAATTCAAAACTAGCAGTTTGCTTATTGATGTTATATATTCGATAACACCAAAGGTTGAGAAATGCATTATCAAGTATTTTCTTTGCATGTATTACATTATAGAGTAGAACAACTGTTTGATCGCAACCATAAATACTATTAATTATTTATTCATAATTTTATTAAATTATTTTTTTTTTTTTATTTAAAAGCGTATATTACCTTCAGCAATTCCCTAATATGCAAGCCAGAAGTCTCCATTACGAATGCTATAATAAACATAAAAAAATCCTTTTGATCAGCAACTCTGCTTCGATCA
>BPLR01011439.1:0-16977 GCA_021605095.1 Caerostris extrusa | reverse complement strand
GAACATTCTGTAGCAATTATAGTGTAACACTTTTGACTATAATTATTATGCTTAAGAAATAAACGAATATAGTTTTCAGATTATGTAATTGTATCTATATAAAAAATGAAGACCAAAATAATATTTTTTGTTTATATTTAGAAGCTAACTTTAATTTTAAATTAATTCTTTTGTTTTGTGTAGCATAGAATTTTTAAGAAAACGATCGTATTACACTAGGATTATTTATATTAAAACACTTAGTTAATTAAAATTCTTATAAGAATTTATACTGGAAGTATTTTCATCACCAACAATTTACGAACTATTTGTAATTCTTAAAAAAATTCGTTCTTGAAACAAAGACGGAAAATATGATATAAAGAATCTTGTGCGATGGTCACTATTTCGAATTCCGCTTGGTTACCATTTTCTTTTTCAAGCACTTCCCCCTTTTTTTTTTTTAATACGTCGTCTACAAATCGATCATTGAGACTGTGTCTGTTTTCGAATGCCCCATGTCTAGACAAGCCGTCCAGATATTGCATGAAGAAAAATTTTTAACTGGACCATTCAAAGACATTCGATTTTTATTTTTTTTTCGACGTACAGCTTTTTAGTTTTATGCTCAATTACTGCAACTTAAAATCTGAATTATAAGCAGTCACTGACTGGCTATTAAATTGACAGCATGTCAGTGCTAAATTTTGCATTTTGATTGAGGGCTTATTTCGTGGCAGACTTTAAAAATAAACGTGTTATGAATCAAATAATAATGAATAGCTTTCATCAAAGTGTTTTGATCGTTTTATTTTGATATCACATTTTTGCAATGCTTGTGGCTTGTCATGCTTATGTCATATTATGTTCCTGTCAGAATATACGCATTACTTTGTTTTTGTTTACCAGTGTGTTGATGTTGTTTTTACGTACTGAAAGTGACAATTAATATTTTAATACGCTAAAAATTATGGCACAGTCAGGCAAAAGATGTTTATAAATTCTAATTTTAATTACCTGTAATTAATAATGATTTTTTTTATTCAATAAATTAGTCTATATTTTTGTATTTATTTCATCTCAAGTTTCCTTAATTCTTATCTTGATTTTTAATGTAATTTAGATATATTTACATTAGGTTTTTTTAAAAATGAAGTATATATTCTATTTAAATATATGCATTCATTTATATAAGCATTAATATTAGGAACAGAAGGAAATGCTGGAACTATTTGATGCAATGATAAAATTATACTAACGATAAAAAATTTCTTAATTAAAGAGTAGAACAGAATATAAATTTCCTCACTCTTCATAGAAATTATTTTCTTTTTCTTTATTTTTTTATCATAACTATAATTGATGTTAGATAATAATGAAAATTGCACATGAAGTGATTAGATTCATTTTGTAGCAGATTAACACAAAAAATAGTTAATGGTTTTGATGTTTCGTTGTAAATTTATATAAACTACCGAATAACATGCTCGTTATTTAATATATTTTATATCTTAATGGATATTCAATGTAAATTCTTCTTAAAATGTAGAAAAATAAATAAACTTATAGTATTAAATTTAATTTAAACTTTTTTTTAAAGTTTGAAATCAAAAAAACAAACTATACATTTATTCTATTCAATAAAATCTTAACTGTATTTTATATTGCTGCCTTAAATAAAAATATATTTAAAAATTAATACAGTATAAGAAAAGCATACTCACCAAAAATTATTCAAGTAATGAATTTATCTGTTTGACAGCGCAAATCAATAGAATAATAATATTAGAATAGAATGAAATACTGGAACTATTTAATGTTGTAGTGTGCAGATTGGGCAGTCAGATTGTAAGTGGGTGTGGTTGGGTTGATATACTAGAGGTACAGGTTGGAGAACTTACAGCTTTAATTACACACGCACAAATACTACACACATATAATTAGAGACATGTTTAATATTTAACACATTTATTGACAGATAATTATAGATTGGTCGAAAGAACTCTACTTCTAGGTCGAAAACCCAAAACTCGGATACGCGCAATGTGCACGAAATATACTTCCTTTCCGGGGAGAGACCATACTCCTACTAATGCGCCGGGATGTTTTAAATATATTTCCTCTCGGGATGGGAGACTATATACTAAACGTTTCTCAGTGGTAGCGGTGGTTACGTTGTACGTCCTCTCGGGTGAGAGTCTCGAAGCCGATTGACCATTTCTCCTGAATGCCCCAGTGTGTAGGAGGAAGCAGGGTTAGATTGAAATAATAAAATTTAGACAAACGAGAAAAAAAGTTCTTATATAATGAGAAGAACAGAATACAGATTTATCACAGAGAATACAGAAAAAATTTTACAGAAAATATTTTCTTATAACTGTTCCTTTATGACTATTGTTGTTGTTAGGCGTATTCCCATGATTTGTAATTTGCAAAATTACTTTCATTATCCATAATTAATAAATGGCGCATCCAATCGTAAAGATAAAAACAATAATTTTCACTTATAGAATTCACTTCAATTTCATAATGATTTTTCCTCTGACAATGTAGTCAAAGATTTTAATGATAATTTTGCACAGCTCCTAATAGACAGTCTGTGGATCTACCTCGCTCTTTTGAAGTTTAAAGGCTTCCTTAAAAATTTTTTAATCATTAACAGAAAATTGATTTTTAGCTTACTGCAAGGTTCAACAGATTCTCGAATACTATTTTCGTTGAATAATAGCATATAATAATTCGTTGAATAATTTCGTTAATAAGAAAATATTTCATTAAGAATTGTCTAAAAATACTTTAAATTTAACATATTATTGCATTTTTCAAAAAAAAATAAATAAATAAATACAAAACTTCATATTTATTTAAATGAATCAAAACTTCATATAAAACTTCAATTTATGTAATTTAAAAAGTGTTTGCAATTTATATTTTAAAATTGTTGACCATATAAAAATGATGAATTTCTGGTAATGATTTCTAATTCACTTGTATATTATATTATAGATATTATTTTGTGTTTATTCAGTGTTATTCAATGATTCAAGTGTTCAAATTCACTTTAATTTTACTTCGTTATCGTTATTCAATGTTCGTTCGAAATCGTTACAATTGTTTAAAACACTGTGTAGCAACAAAATGATCAACAGCGTAAGCTAACAACAAATTCACTTCCAAAATAAATAATGGAAAGAGTGTTTTAAATGTGCTGATTATGAAATAGTAATAAAGAACGAAAATAATCTTTTTTAACTGTACAAATTATAAAAATAATTGCCTAACGAAAAAACTAGAATTTAATTGTCGGCTTAATTTTTTAAAAAAATCATAAGCTTTGAAAATTTAGAGTGTTTTTAGTTATTTAGCCCTATTTTTATCCTAAGAAATTATTCCATTAAGAATTGTCTAAAAATACTTTAAATTTAACATATTGTTTAGTAACAGGAACATAAGACCTGAATCAAATAAAAAAAAAAGGTTTCATACCGATATAAAAAAATAAGTATAGCATTAAAAGAATATCATTCACATTTGTCATTTTTTTTTTCAGAAGGTTTGACGATCATATTTGCTCCCGTATTATTATAATTTTTTTTTTTACTTAGAAATTAAATATTCAATTATATTTCAGAAAAAAACAAATAGATATAAATCTACTATGATTTCTTTTATGGATTCATAAATTAAATAGCCCTAGCGTCTAATCATTTAAGAACATGGTGATATAGCGATATACTTCAAAATATAACAATTATCAGTGTTATATGTGATTGCATGGTGTTTTTCAGGGTGACAAATGAGAGCCATTTTCTTTTAAAAAGTTGATTAAAGGGTATCTCTTAGAATGCATTTCCTTTTCCTTTCCATTAAAAATATAATCATGGAATATGTAATATCTTCTTAAGTCCAAATGATTATATACACATTAATTTTTTTTTTTAAATAGTATAACTCGCAACAACCATTGAGTAAAATAATGATCAACAAAGAATCAACATTAGTGTCAATCGTAATCAAACTCAACTGGAAGAACACAGCCGACTTTTTCAATTTTTCTCTGAACAGACAGATACAGTATTAGGTGGAGACAGAGATTAACAATATTAGGCTACAGACAATACTTCACTTATCAGCGCCATGTTCATATTTCGTTTATGGTGAATTGGTGGAATCATCATTTTTCAACCGTGCTTTTGATTCTTGATGAAGTTGATTCCTATTTCTTAGCTCTGAAGTCGTTGGAAAGGTGGCATGTGTTTAATTAAAATTTAATAGAAACTAATTTAAAAAATGTACAATAAAAAAAAGAACTTCCTTTCATTCAATAAAAACTATTATTGCATAAATTATTAAAGATATATTTTATTGGCAATGAATCATGATAGATTTTTCTTACATGTAGCTTTCTCGATTTCATTGTATTGCGTTAAATATAGTTAGATATTACTACTACTACTACACCACACTGTGTCGAGCTTAGTTGCCCCTTTACAGTTTGGGAATGATGTGATTGAGAAGTCTGACCGGACTCTGTGATCTCTATTGTCATATGAAACCAATACCTAAGGCTTAAAAGAGGATTCTGAATTACTACAAGCATCCATTCACCACCGTGACTCGAACCCGAAACCTGTGGCACCGAGCGGCAGATACTCGGCCATTCAGGTCCCTAATATAGTTAAATAATATAATCATTGCAGAAATATTCATCTTTGTTTGAAAACAATTTTATTATAGTTCGATCAACGATTGCGCAGAAAATTGGCAAGCGGCCAAATCAATCTTATTCAAACAGAGCGCCGTAATAGGGGAGAAATATATACAGAGAAAGGTTTTAACTACAATAAAAATAATTTTAATTTTTAATTTTTGAAATTTAAAATTCTACAATGTCAAAAGAAAAAAATAGATAAAAAAATCCCACAGTAACTGTTGAACTTTTTCTTTTCCAAATTATTTTTCACCACGAAAGTAATCGATTCATTTCAGTCTTTCAATCGGATTACCTTTCCACAGATTCCGGTGGTCGAACTAGAATAATATTCTCTTACTTTTGTTATTAAAAGTTCTTTTTTTTTATTAAAGGTGTGTTATAATAAAACAAATGCTTAACACAATATGCTTATAACAAAAATACACAAATAAAATGACTTTCCTTTTATTTTCAGAATGTTTTAATTTTTCAAAGAAAAGTTCAAACATGATAACTTTAAAATCATTTGATTCAGAATTGGATTACTCTTTTTTAAAATCATTTGATTCAGAATTGGATTACTCTTTTTTAAAATCATTTGATTCAGAATTGGATTACTCTTTTTTAAAATCATTTTATTTAGAATTGGATTACTCTTTTTAAAATCTGAAATTAAATATTGATTAATTTTTTAAATAAATATTTGTAAACAAAGAAGATGCTACAGTGTTTTTGAAATTTCAGTTACAAACGAATAAATTGCATTTGGGAGATCATTAAGAAGATAATATTCATTAAAATAATTTAAATTTTCTTAAAAATTAATTATTAAACTGCTTTTCACCCGTTCAAAAGACGTTCGTAAGACGTTCTTATTAATATTCACTTGGTAACTTAGTTACATTTCTTTTTATGATAGCTGGGAAATTCTTTAAATCACTTCAATTATTGTATACCCGCTATTTTACTTTAAAAAGCATTTCTTAAGAACCATTTCAAAATTTCCTGGTGAATTCATTAATTAACTTCATTTATCTGTTATTTACTATTTCACTTAAAAATCACTAGAAAATCGTTTCTTACGAATCAAATATTCAAACTCTATTTTCCTTGAGAAGTTGAAATAAATCGCGGTTAAACTGCTGTACTTATTATTCATTCACTTTCTTTACTTTTCTCAGATACAGTAGAAAAGAAAGATTCGTTCGATTGGCCATTTTCTTCTGTTGAGAAGTAAACTTCTGATTCGTTCGATTCAGACTGATTCAGGTTTTCGTTCAAGAAATTTTTTAATCCGATGCCTTCAGGAATCACCTCCAGAAAGAACTTATTTGATCTTGGTTGAGGAATCAAATTGTCGATATTTTCTTTGAAATCCCGAGCCCAAATCTCTGCAGCTTCTATTTCACGAATTTCTTCGTCAATGACATTTGATTCATCCATTTCAGTTGAATATTTTTTCCTATTTTGCAAAAATTTACGTAGACGTTCAGGATTTAAAGCTTCGATAACGCCTGTGAAGCAACTGCAGGCATTTTCGAATTCTTTCTTTTTCAGATAATGCATTCCAAGGTGATGATAGGCTCTAATCTGTGGGTACATATATTCGCTTTCCAGAGAAACTTCTAGTTCTTTTATGAGAGATTGAAGGCAAAGTGCAACATTCGGTTTGATTTCATAAGCAAAACTCAGCAAATGATAAACATCAGCTTTTAATTTTATAAGCAATTCTCTTGACATATCAGGCTTAGATTCCAATAATTCCACCAATTTTTGGCCTTCCGCAATGCAGAGATTTGTGAACCCACTTTGTAAATAACGTAGGCATCGAGTTTTCGTAGCTGCAACATACTGAGCAATAGTTCCTTTTTTTGCAATTTGATTTTCTGGATAGCTTGCCTTTCTTCTGGTATACAAAGGTTTCTCCATGGCCCAGAATCTTTCAGAAGTTTCTATGAAATTTAAACTTTCTTTGCAAACGTCATGGATTTTGCTCACTTTCTCATCTGAAAGAAGTTCTTTCAAAACACTCTTGTCCTTGGAGAACCGTTCATATGTGGGTATCCTGTTTCGAGATTTTTTTGCAAACCGTATGCCAACATCACAGAGTTTTGACTTCCACTTGTCGTCAGTTTCGAGTTTCGCAGGCCCATACATTCCTACCATCGAATTTCCCAAAGTTTCTCCGCAAAGTTGGTGACCCAATCTCAGTTCCTTGATATCGGGTCTTATTTGTCTTCCAGCCAGATAGGTCAGATAAGCTCCCTCGAAATCACCCTTCAGATATTCAGCCTGTCCCTTCAAGTCGTAAATCTCAGAGTAGGACGGCCACAGTTGCATGGCCTCAGTCGCGTCTTCTATGGCTTTTTCGTACTGTTGTAGGCGGATGTGGATTTTGGCCCTGGTCAACATGACTTGGACATTTGTGGGTTGCGTCTGCAAGGCTTCGTCCAAGCGCTCGATGGCCTTCTTGTACATGCTGATTCGAAAGTACTTGCATCCTTCCGAAAAGAAGAACGAGAATGGAAATTTTGGCTTGTATTCCGGATTCATGAGAGATTCCAGGAACGTATCCAAGTCCATGTCTTGTTCGTTCGTGCCTATCATTGTGTAAGATTGGAAGTATTCCTGAAAAGGTATGTTTGCGTTATGCTAGTAAAAAGAAATTATTAAGTGAAAAAGTATTACATACATGACTATTTAAAAGTATGAATGTTTAACAGTGTGCCCAATGAGAATTCAGATTTAATTTAATCATAACATGTTTTTTGGTCTTAAAAATCGCAAAGGCAATAAAATATTTACATTTCCTTTCAAAAAAAAATATTTTAACGTTAAACAATTGCATTTAAAATTAATATGAAGGTCTTATTTTTTCAAACTCAGTTATTTGGCGATTTTTGTTTGGCATTTGTTTTTGCTTGGTGATTTTGTTTGATATTTATTTTTGCTTGGCGATTTTAGCTAATGAATTGCGTGGCCGATGACATAACATGGTCCCAGCATTCTCTTCTGAACCGATTTTTCTTTTTACATTTACAGTATACCGCAATGGTAAACCTATATGAACACTGTTTTATTTTTCTCTTTCGAATTAAAAATGCTAGAAGAAACATTACAACATCGAATAAACATGGCTGAATGTTCTACAAGCGTTGTAAGAGTTTGTGTCTCACTAGTGTTTTGGATGATTATAATATTCTTGCTGTCCACAATGATTTGGCCGTTACTCATAATAGTTCAGTAAGTGGTTTTTTTTTTTTTTTTTAGGATTAACTAAAATTTTTCCATGGTTGATAGCATCATCAAGTTTTGTCTAAATTAAAATTGATTCTGTGTCTGTTTCTTCAAATAAAAAAAGAATATAGAAGGATATTTTACGGTTGAATGATTAATATCTTGCCATGAATGCTGAAAATTCAGTTATGTCAATAAATTGTTTATAATTATTATTTCTATGTTTATTCATATTGCAATAAAGTTGTTATATTTCTATCATTAAATCAATCATACAATAATAATTCTGTAAAAAAAAAAAAAAAAAATTTTTTTTTCTACCTATTTAACACAATTCCTAACGTTGTCAAGTAGTCAGGTACAAAAAAAAAAAAACACCTTTTGAAAATCGAGATCCGTACCCTGAAGAAATTGACTATATTTCCACCCAAATTACATCGCCAATTTCTTTATGTTTACAGTAGTTCAATTAAGTTATAGTAGTTAAACAAGCACACAAAATAATTGTGACAGTTACACGTAAAATGCAAACATATGTTTACTTAGCAATTTTTTTTTTTTATTGTTTTTATTCGTTTATTTTTTTTTTGGGGGGGATTTGACGTGAATCGTAAAAAAATCTAACTGTGAAAAAAAAAAATCTGTAGTAAATATGATCATTCCTATTTTTTGAACTATGCGATTATCATGAATAAGCTTTGTCATATTTAAATTTCGGGAAACCTGGGATTATACAATTTAGGGTCCCGATTTCGCCAAGTTTATTTTTCGTGCCAAATGGCGATAAAAATTTCAATCCCCCGTTTCTTCCGGTAACTTTGTTAAAACTAACTGTTCGTATATTTGTGTCTTTTTATACTTGTTTTCGACTTTTTATACTTGTTTTTGTCTTCGATTTTAACCACTATATA
This sequence comes from Caerostris extrusa, assembly GCA_021605095.1. Classification (NCBI taxonomy): domain Eukaryota; kingdom Metazoa; phylum Arthropoda; class Arachnida; order Araneae; family Araneidae; genus Caerostris; species Caerostris extrusa. The sequence continues at coordinate 8,157 of BPLR01011439.1, read as the reverse complement.
TGTTTTTTTTTATAACATTTGTTCTACTCAAACTTGTTTTTAATTATTAATGTCCTATTTTTTTCTGTTCGTGAGTTTTGTGCTTCTATTTTTCATCTGCTTTGCTGGTCATTTTAGTACAATGTATTGAACTTTGATCGATTTTGCAGTATTAGGGTTGTTTGAATTAGTTGAAAACGGTAGAAACTGCTATAATTATATCTAGGTCAGGAATCTAATATAGAATCCACTCGATGGATGGCAGGCGAGTGTTGTACTTAAGTATTGTATAAAAAAGAAATTATTTAAATTTATTAATTACTGTTGTGACTGCTTATTATGTAGTATAATGAACATGTGCATTTGTAACTTATACCTGATTGTAATGTTAGCAACAAGTCGGCACTGATAGCGAAGCGGTTAGCATGAGCGAAGACTTGTATCGTAAATCGTAGTGCAGATTAAGTACGAAGAGCAAAAAATATAATCTGTTTATTGGAAAAATCGCAGAATAGGGGCCGCTGTGATTTGGCGTCAAAAATGTTCTTCCAAAGTGGGTACTTACGTATTAACGCCACCGCAGCAGAAGTTGCGCTAATGCGCCAATGAAAAGCTGCCAATGCACCAAAATAGAGACTGTTTTGAATCTATGTTAAACTCTATATCGGCCCATTTTCCACCGAAATCCGAGTGACCACTTTGTTTTTAAATAAAGTGTTTTGAATTTTGAAAGTGTTTTGATTTTAAATAAAGTGTTTCATATATTTTATGATTTGTCTACAAAAATTTTAAGTGTAGATTGGCGCCACTTAAAAGCCGCCAAATCTGAAGCTGCGGTGGCGTTAATACGTAAGTACCCCAAAGTGCGCCAAAAAAGGGTTGCGATTGTAAGTGAAGTGAAATGGAAACTACAAAAAAATCCCTGTTACCACATTTGGCGACTTAAAGCTCAATTGGTGCCACAAAAAATTTACAAATCCCAACGCCTCCTATTTTGCTATTTGGCTTTCTTTTAATTAAAAAAAAAAAATATATTCATTAAATTTTATATTTTTTTCTTTACATTTCGCCATTCTAAACAGCAGCAGTTAAATATAAATTGTAACCGCGCCATTTTGTTTGTTTAGTAGGGGACTAGGCGAAAACCGCAAAGGAAAAAAATTCGCCAAGTAAATAAGGAGAACACTAAATTGTAGAACTCCCATGAAATCCACTCATTGTTCTATGTCTACTGAAATTTCAAATCTTCAAATTTTTCAATTTGGAAATTATAAATTTTGTCTCCCTTTATAACGGCACCTCTTTGCGCCAAAAATACCAATCAAAATGTTTCTCAATGGGACATTTAATATAGCTGGTAACACCGAAAATTCGTTGAATTTACTTTTGTCAGTTTGCATAATGCAATATGGAATACAATCATTAAAAAATTAATATTAAAATAAGTAACATTATATTTAATATTTATAACATCATTTTTGCTTTTAAAACATTTATTTTACACTATAAATCCATATGAGAAAAACCATCTATAAACATCATTTATGAAGATAATAACGAATATTAAAAAGTAAAAAAAAAAAAAAAAAAAAAACATATTACCTTACCTCAAAAATGAATTAAAAATAAAATATTTTTCGCTTCTACTTCAGCAGTATTTCTTCAAGTCACTTTGACACTATAAAACATAAAGAAACTCTGCGTGTTTACTTTTTAACAGTAAAAATACTTTTCTACGAAGTTAAATAATGCTTCACTGTTGCCACAGAATATCTTGAAATTATGAATTTAATATGAGATTTTTCAGAAACACTGTTTTTTTTTCTCAATTCCTTCTATTAGCTCACACTCTCCTTATATATATCTTGTTCAAATTTTCAATCGTTCATAAAATACTTTTTAATCATCCACCCAAGTTCAAACACATTTTTTTTTTTTAACTTGCAGTGGATGACACTTGATGTACAGTTTTATAGTTTTAATAATACAGTTAAGATAATACAATTTTTTTCAAATATTAATTAATTCATTAAATTTAATTCATTAATTTTAATTTTTTAGATTTAAGTTGCACATATCTACCAATAGATGGCGCGAGATAAACTTAAAAAATGAATGAAAATTACTTATAAAGGACTTTCTGCAATATAGTGAAAAAAAAAGTAGGAATTGACTTTAAATTTTTTTATATTAATTGTTAGGGTTAAGCTTTCACTAAAATAAGTTGCATTTCAGTTTTTGAAATAAGTTTTGAGGACAAATTGTAGTCCCTAGATGGCGCTTTAAGATATGAACAATGCGAAAATTATTTGAGTATCTTAACATAATCTAATCAGTTGCAATATTAAACAAAAATATGTTTAGAAAATTTTCTGAAACGCATGGATTTTTAGATAGGAATCTTAGTTAAAAAGAAAATGAAAGCTGTAGTTCTTTTTTTATTTAAATTTTCACAACGATTAATGAATACAATATTAAAGAAAATTAACAATAACTTTTTTAAGTATCTTGCAAACATATTTTCAACCTATAATTTGTATCTGTTACATAATAGAAACACTCTATTCAGTTTAATATAAGAATATAAATAATAAACTATCTTTGAACTAAAAAAAATACGTAATTTAACGTTGTGAATAATGTATTAAAATCATTACATTCAATGCAAAAATGTTATAACCAAAAGCATTTTCCATTTAATGTTACAACCAGTATATAATGTTATAGCCAGTATCTAATAAATTTTCTTCTATATTAATAGAATCATTACAACTTTTAAGAAAGTTTAAACTGATTTACTATTGAAGACCAATCGATCATTAACGAATTATTTACACCATAATTACACCGAATTATTTACACCATACACATGTTCTATTATAGCACAAGCAAATGCCAACGCGGCATAATGAATAAAATTAAATCGCGGGAGTGATTAACCAGCCATGTACTAACTATAGAGACTGATATCTGCGATCTACTCCGAAACAACTGTAAGTATTAATTTGTTCCAGGTGTAAGTGTATGTAATTGTGGTCTAATTAAACATTGTTTAGTGTGACCTATTACCCCATTACTATTATAAGAAGGGAATGTTCGTCAAATTAACTGGTCTGTGAGACGTCAGGCTGTTTTAATCATACTAAAAGTAGCACGCGTTGGATTTTAAAATTGACGCACATGTAGTTTAATAAGATGCCGTGGGATAGTTTTCAGAATAATTTTGGTGTTGCGACACAGATTATTAATTTAATTATAAATTAATTGCAAATTATTAATTTAATCGTCAATTAATCGCAAAAACATTAAATTAATACTTATTATTAATTAATTGTTATTTATTTATTAATATTGTTTTATTAGTTATTTATTAATATTAATTATTTAGTTTAATCTATTACCCCATTATTATTATTATAAGGAGCGAATACTCGTCAAATTAAATGGTCTGTGAGACATCAGATTGTTTTAATCATACTGAAAGCATCACGGTTATTTTTTAAATTGACGTACATGTAGCTTATTCATCTATTTTTTAATTTTGTCTTGGAAAAATATAATAAAAAGAGAATTTAAAACATTAAAAACAACTTAAATTGATTTCTTCAAATCTGTAAGTTCTTACAGATGTCATAGGTCTTGCGTACCTTCGTTGTTCCTGTTTCTGTGCAGTTGTTTTCCTTGGCTAACAAGATCACCAATACTTACAAGTAAACATATATACAGTGAGGAATTTTAGTACCAATTTCATTTAAATAGCTTTCCAAAATTTTCCATTTGCGCTTAAAAGAGCATCTAGAATATGTAGTTAAAATTTTAGGAACAGACCTACTTTTAATTAACGGCTTTTCAACGATCTTGCTTATCTTACATTAATTTCAAATCTCGCTCATAATTTCATGATTATCACTAGTTCCCTTTACCAATCATTCAGCCGTTTAATCTGACTGATATCGATACGATTAGCTGTAATAACCATAAATAATAAAAACTCATGACTTGACATCTGATGCGATTTTTTTAAGTTCACACGCGCTACTCTGCTGAGATAGGGACAACGTTTTCTTTCTTTTTATCTTTATGCCGTCGCATCGTAAATCCATTCATCACTTTCCCATTCAGAACGCACAATCGACAACAGAGTCCGTTTATTTTGAATCAGTCAGCGTTTTTTAAAGCTGTGATTCACATTCTTTGTTCGGAAAAATCGTATCTTTTCCTCGACGCTCGTCGTCTACCTTGATTTGTTGAACTGTTTGTTTTGATTTTTTTTTTTATTTTCTAACTCTTTGTTCAATGTCTCACCACTTTCAGCTATGTTCGGCTTTTGATCCAAGCACATTCAATCGTTCAAGAATTCTGACTGGTGTTGAATCATACGTCCAGGTGTTATGGTGGACTATGGTATGGTAAACTGCAAGTTAAAAAGCTGCTGTATGTTAGACTGTAAACAGGAAGTGATTATAAAGGTCAGTGATTCTGTAATTGTGGAGCATGATCTTAAAGGAAGGGCATTTCCAGAGATAAAAATGACATCACTTTATGTAAATGAAAATTAACAAAGCAATTTTTGATTATAAGTTTAGTATGAATTTCAAAATTGCTGAAGTAGTCTGGGATTGATAGTAATTACCGATTTTAAATCTAAAAATTAAAATCTAGGCTTTTTCCACAATGCATTTACATAGCTCTGAATTTTTTTTTTATTTGGCTTTAAGTAAAAAATCATGGAGTAAAAGAGTAAAAAGTTTGAGTAAAAAAATCCCAACCATACTCTGAAGAGTTTTATTACTATGCTTTAGTCGAAAATTCCAATTTATTCGTAACCGATGACATTAAAATGCTTGATTATTTTTATGGGAAGAAATTAAATATTTTTCAAGTTGCAGTTATTTTCAATATAACGGATTAAATACAATTAATAATGATAATTTTCTGAATATTTTGAGTTACAAAATCAACCCCTGCTATTCAAATAATGCATTTTCAAAGATGAAATATTTGAATACTACTGATATAAGTAGTTATAAATTGTCCAAATAGCTTAATTTCTTGCTGCTTCAAACTGCTTAATTAGTTTTAATGCCTCGCAACGAATTGTGTCCGCTTTGAACAGTATCGTCCAATCTTATCTTTCGTAGAAAATGTTAATCTCTTTCGTATTGATAACTCATTAAGCCATGGACCAGACTTGAAATCAACCGAACGTTCGTTTATCCCAGGAAGATTTAGTTGGAACTAGAAAAAAAAATCCCTTTATATCCCTTTAAGCTGTGTCCTAAGCCGATTGAGCGTCACAGACCTTCAACGCAATTAAAATAATATTGTTATTTTAGTTGCATTTTTGAAAACACGAATATAAGTAATAGTATACATTAAAAAGTTGTTTCTACGAGGTTTACAAACTTCCAGGGGGATAGGATATACATAAATGACTTGGAACCCCCGTCCCCAGCAATGCTGAGTTGGAAATGCTATCCAGATTTAGTACATGGCATTACACTGACGCGAGAGTTTCCGGCGTTCTTCAGGAACTCTTTTAAGCAGAGGTAGTACTATTGCTAATTATACGAAAGCGAAACTAGCAAATATGCATTAGACTTATGGACCTGTGGAAGGCAATGAACGATATCCGATGAGGTATACTCCCCTACAAGTCTCTTTGAACGCAACGATATTCGATGAAGTATACCCTATAGTCCCTTTGGACGAAATGATATCCGATGAGGCACACTCCCAATCATGGTTTCCCTTTGACGAAATGATATCTGATGAGGTATGCTCCCAAACCATAGCCTGGATGCAACGATATCCGATGAGACATATGCCTCACCATAATCCCTTTTTGGACGCAATGGTATCCGATAAGGCATATTCAAAATTATAGTCTCTTTGGAATCAGCGATATCCGATGAGGTATACTACGAATCATAGTCTATTTAGACGAAGCGATATCTGATGAGGTATGCTATCAACTATAGTTACGCCTGTACCAACAGTTATTTGATAGAGCTTGCTTCCAAAGTATCCTCTATTGAACGAACAGTTGGGACTCGGAGCATTAAGTCTGTTACAGATCAATCGAAATTCAAGCAGACGATTAATACCTCGTACCATGTCGGATTGCACCCATACATCGTCTAGAGAATTCTGCATGAAAAGACAACCTTAGTTTACTATTTTTTACAGATGGCCATTTTACCTCTGTTAATGTGCAATGATTAATTAGCTGTAGATGTGGGGTGTCCTTTAATTCCCTATGTCCACGGTGTCCTTTTCATTCCCTGTGTTTTCTGTATACACTACCTTGTCAAGAAAAACAATACTAATTTCATATTGCTATGTGATTCGAGTCTATACGCAACGATATCCGATGAAGTATAATCCCAACCATAATCTCATAAAATAGTGCGCCCTGATGGCCAATTGAAGCTAACGGTCCAGGCTTTGAATCCTGGCGGTGGCATGGATGTTTGCTAGTGTTTCGGAATCCACTTTTAAGCTGTAGGCCCCGGACCTGTTAGCCATCGTGTACACAAGACGACCGTAGAGCAACTAAACCCAAATAAACCACAACCAAAACAATAGTAACCCTTTTTACTAGGATAGGGTCTCACCCTAGATGTATACCGCCCATAGGTAGTAACCCTATGCCAGCTTACCTGTATGTATATCCCCTATAGGTAACCGTATGTTAGCTCACCTGTTTGTATACCTCTATATCCTAAATGTTCGTAAAACCTTGATTTCACATTAGATGTACTTTACTTCAGTTTAATAAAAGTTAATGTTTATACAGATTTCAAATTTAATTTGAGAACATAATAGAGTTTGATATGAAAAAAATTACCAATACTAGTATTATCAACTTTCAATAAAAAAAGGGCAAATATTTGTATGAATGAAATCTTCTCTTATTACATAAGTCATAAATTTAATAGCATTATAATCGAGGAACACTAGCTTTTCTCGTACTCGTAAAATTCGAAAATCTGCTGTTTAAATTAATATGTCTGACATCCTAGGATCGTAAATCAATCATTGCTTAACGCTTGTCAAATGGGGAGTGTCAGATAGAAATCTTGCGGCTTTTATTGAACTTACTGGTATGTTTATCAGATCAGATCAGCGTAATCTGTTTAAATAGAAGTGATTCAGAAATAAAAAATTTTTTGTACTTTATTCTTCTGGTGTGGTAATCGATTTACTTTTAGGCATGAAGTCATAAAAAATACTTAGTTTGAATAATACTGCTTGTGAAATAAAATAAAAATGAATTTGGGGATAGAATAGATTCAATTTATTATTATTATCTCTTTTTGTTGCAGCTGTCCTTAAAAAAATAACTGCATATTGAAGCACTGTTGATCTTTTTGAAATTGTCGTGTATGTTGAGTATTTACAAAAATCAGTAAAGGTAAATAACATAACTAGTCATTTCAAAAGTAAATGACTGTTATATAATATTGCTTTTCAATTGTTAAAAATGCCGTATTGTGTGAATTCGTAAACGGAAGAAAATTTAGTTGTAGAAAAACGGTTTCAGACTCTGAAAAATTAAAATATATGCGACAATTATCTTCCATAGGGTCTTAAAAGCTTATTTCCGAGTTTCATTGGCGCCTTTAGATAAGGCATTAGCGAGAGATACGACACTGGCGCTTTTAGATGAGGCATTGGCGAGAGATACGACACTGGCGAGAGATACGTCACTGGCGCTTTAGATAAACGTGCATTGGCGAGAGATACGACGCAGGCTCTTTCAGGTAAGCTTTTTGGCGAGAAGAGGAAAAGCAATCTTTCTTTACTAACTGTCCTTTGTTACTGATATCTATTTTACTTTTGTTGATTTACAATGATTAATTAGCTGTAGATTTACTTACATATCGTCCTTGCTCGTTTCCTGTGTTTCCAGTGTACACTACCTTGTCAGGAAAGAACTTCCAACTGCAGACTGCTATGCAATTCCGAGTCGATATGCAACGATATCGGATAGTCTCCCTAGGGATGTAGCGAGATCCGATGTGTATCCATAATCTCATAACCATAATGCGGTCTGATGGCCAATTGGCTGGCGCTCTGATCTCTGGTACCAAAAGCTCCAGGTTCGAATCAGTGGCGGTGGCATGAATGTTTGTTAGTGGTTCGCAATCCACTTTGAACTATAGGTACCGGTCT
>BPLR01011437.1:0-34213 GCA_021605095.1 Caerostris extrusa | reverse complement strand
AGTTACGTATTGCTCTGAAAGCAGATAAATACAAAAATTCAATCTAATAGAATGTCCATCATTATCATCAGTGGCACAGCAGCCCCATGGTGGGCCAAAGCCGTCTGCTTAATGACAGATTTCTAGACAGTAGATGTTTTCTTTATGGTGTAGGACTGTCAGCCCTATGCCCAATGCTCTACAGTCATGTTAGTCTGGGCCTGAATGGCAGAGTGCTCCAGCGCCTGGCGGTCGGTACCATAGGTTTGCCCGCCGACCCGGACGTGTCATGGATGTTTGTAGTGGTTTGAATCCACTTTAAGAGATCCCGGTGTCGTATGACTATAGAGAGTCACAGAGCCCAAATCCGAATTCTCCTCCACATCATTTCAAACTGTAAAGAGGCAACTCAGCTCTAGGCACAATGATGTGGTGTGGTGTGGTTAGTTGTGGGTAGTCATATTAGACCGAATCTACCGTTTTAAATGTATACTCAAGCACCGACGTTACCATTTTAGTACTACCCTTAGGGCACGTGCATCTCGGAAAATATGCTACGGACGCGAGTGCAACACTACCCCAGTAACACCATCTACAACTGGACCAGATCGGGTCCTACGGTTTAACTGATTCCGAACTATTCTTAAACATCCATGGCACTGCCGGGACTCTCGAACCTTGCAAATCTGCGGCCCCGGCGCAATAAGGCTAGTCACCGGCCATCCTGTCCCTAATAGAATATCCAGTAATCATAAGACACATGGTCAAATACAAAATATTAATAAACAAACAAATAAAAAGAGACCGCAACATTTGTTTCCACATTTAAACTGCGACATGTACATATGTCAATGCTAAATTTTTTTATGTATTTGAAATTTAACTTTAAAAATTACAATTTCTTCTGGATATCCTTCACTATATGCCAATGTCTTATCAATATCATTTTAAAAACATTGATGCAATTATATTATTCAGTCATTCTTAGTTAAGTGATAAACAAAGCAACAAAATCTTAGCAATTATCTTAATTATATTATCTTAGTAAATCTTCTGAACTGGAAGTGAAATTATAAGAATTACATTTAACATCTGGGGTTTTAAATGTTAGTAAATTAATTAATGTTTTCACTAATGATTAGTATCTGAGAATACAAATATTATTGACTAAAATTTCTTCGTAATCTGGTTGAAATGCAGACAGAAAATTAGATCAAAAGGCTTTTTTTACAATGCCGAATTACATCTTTCATTATTAAATTAAGCTTATGAGTTTAAATATATTTGAGATAGCTGAAACAAATTGGCTCAAAGGCCTTAACATTGAACAGAAATTACAGAGAATTCAGTGTTTTGATTAGGGATTATACTTGAGAGGGATAAACAGGCAATTTTTTCAAAATATGGGAAGGGGATCTCTTTGAGGGGGTCGTATATGATCAAAAAGTATTTTCTACTGATCATATCAATAAAAGGACAAAATTAAAAAATATATGAAAAACATTTTGACCTTATGTGGCTTACTACTGTGACCAAAAAGTAAGACCAGTTATTTTTTTTCAAAAAATTCTTTATTTATTCTTCCAAATTTATTTCATCGCCTTTTAAAGTAATCACCACGCACTTATGCTAACTTTTTCCAATCCTCAATGCATGCTAAAAGTTATCGGCAGGGATGGCCTTCAAAGCCTATTCACGTTAAATCTCTTCAATCGACTCAAAACGATGTCCCCGAAGTGGTGTTTTGAATTTAGGGAATAGCTAGAAGTCGCATGGTGTGAATACGGTGGTTGTGGAACGATATGGATTTCATTTTTTGGCAAAAAGTCAAGAAGAATCAATGCAATGTGATCTGGAGCCTTCAGTGTTTTCGGTACCAATCGAGATTTGACGCGTTTGAAACCCAAATGGAATTGACCGATCCTTTTGAAATTCCAACATCCCCAGCAAGGTCTCTAATTGTAAATCGACAGTTTGTAAGCACCAAATTTTGGACGTGAGCTTCGTCGGTTGAGGTCGACGGTCGACCAGACGTCGACCTTCTCTGCCTTCTTTTGAAATTATAAAAATAAATCCTATTCCTCAACAGCAATATATTTTTACATCAGCTTTTACATTTTTATATCATTGTTTTTTTATTTGGTTATTCTTGTTTTAAAAGTGAAAATTAAATATTTCTTAATGACAATCCCTTCTTATTTGTATATCATGTTCCAACGAAAGTTCTGATCGTTTTTTGGTTTAAAATAAATATGTAAACTTAGCCAAATACATATTTATTTAATCATCAAGATACATTTACCATTCTTTTAATATCAGTTTTATCAAATCAGTTTTTATTGGTTTTTTTTTAATTCACATGACCTTTTAAAGATAAAAAAAAAAAATCTAGACAGTCAACAAAAGCTGTGCAAAATGATTTTTAAACTTTTAAAAAGATGGTTATTTTTTGATGAAACAAGTTCGAGAGAAAAAGGATGGGCGAAGTCTCATTTCCCAGAAAAATTCATCTAGGAAATTCAAAAGAGAATCGAGTTTCATTTCATTCTTCCTGTAAAAGGATTCGGTATGCATACAAAAATTTGCAATCTGCTAGAATACTATAAGGCCAAAAAGAAGGAATGGTGGAAAAAATTTAATTTCCTAGACAAAAATCTTCTAAAAGACTCTTAATCACTCTTGCATCGTTGGGTTTGCCATTGTCATGCTTTAGAACCACTCCTTTTGTTTCGATTAATGAAAGCAGTTTCATCTGCAAAAGTAATTTTAAGCATCTTATCTGTGAACAGTTACCTTCGAGGCCTGACGGCTGGCTGGCTGAGCTCTGCACAAAGATTTTGAGTTCGAGTCCCGACGGTGCCATGGATGTTTGTAGTGGTTCGAAATCCACTTTAAACCGTAGATCCCAGTCTAATATGATTGTAGAGGAGTTGTTCAGAGACCAGTCAGACTTCCTACCCATATCATTCCAAAACTGCAAAGGGGCAACTCTGCTCTAGGCACAGCGGCCTGGTGGCTAGCTTTCTGGCCTTTTGGTATCCCAGGCTTCAGGTTCGAATCCTGTATGTTTGACATGAATGTTTGTGAGTGGTTCGAATCCACGTTAAACTGTAGGTCGCGGTCTGTTTAGCCCAAAGTGTGCACAAGATGACCGTAGAGCGACAAACCAAACTGCTCTAGGCATAGTGATGTGGTGTGATGTATTGTGGTAGTAGTAGAACAGTAGAACAATTAAATTCAGGGTTATTGTGAGATTATCCCCTAGCAGATTAAAAAGAACCATTTCAACTCTGTACTTCAACTCTGAACTTGGCTACACATGCTTAATGACAACAAGGTTTAATGAGTTAATGACTGCTAAGCCACTTCTTTTGCGTTTAACCCTCTATAGGCAACAATTTTTCTTAAATATAAAAAAATTATGTAATGGAAAATCAAAAATTATAAACCTCTATACATGCAGATTTTGAAAAACGTTACCAGTTTAAACAATTTTATAACAATTTATTCACATTGTAATTTTCAAGTAACGAATGACTTTCAATGTTTGCACTTCCGTGCATAAACGCTTAAGTGTGGCATTCCATAAAACAGTTTGCACTTGGCGTTAAACATAGATGTATATTGCATTTGAACATTTTATTTATGGAACTCCTTTACATCCTGACATTTTCTAATGCCCTTTGTTGTCAGAAAAATTTGGCCAATGGGCTGCTTTATCTTTTAGCTAAAATAACAAATTTAATAAAGAATCTTTTTGGAGCTATTACAACTAATATGTCTAATTCTAATTCCTCTTTTATTTTTAATGTGTTTTTGTATCCATAATTTGGGTATATGGTATATAAATTGAAAATAAAAGAAATCACTAGCATTATCCTAAATATACAGACACCTACGATAATAGGCCACAACCAGAAAGTCCCAAAACTGTATCGTATGCAAATAATAACGAAAGAATTATTTGAAATTCAAAATAAAATAAATTGTTATTGATATTTAAACCCAGAACTATTATGCCCGCTTTTTTTGTTTAGTAAATACCTACAGAAGTACAAATAATGTCAATTGTCCAAGATGATTCTCTATCTGCAGACAACTTGCAAAGCATTTACTTTGATATTTCAGGTGGATGGTGCTGCCAATAGTCATCATTATTGTTATCTCAGAGATATTACATAATTAAAACGTAGGCGCCATCTTGTGAAAAACACTAAATTTATTTGGTAAAATGTTGATACATTAAGATGTGACCTGAAAGTTACACTGATCCTTAGAGGGTGAACATTATACCAGAATTTCCATTGGTTTATCATAGAGATTTAGAAGTTGAACAGATATGTATTATAATTATCTTTTTAATAAAACGACCAGAACTTTTGATACAACCTAATTTTGACGAGATTTAAAACACACTTCATAGAAACACAAAGTTCTATTCTATGAGTGAATTTGAAACGGTTGATTATTTTTGCAGTAAGGGATAAAATGTTAACTATTGTTTATTGCTGCATTTCAATATAATTGATTCATCTTAAAAATTTCATTTTTGAGTTTCCACATCTGTCATACCACTCACCTGGTGCCCGCGTGCAAGATGACACCGTGTGCCTTGCGGACGACGAGCACAGGAACGAATAGCAGAAGGGCGAGAAGCCACACCAGCAGGATGCTCCACCCCACGTGGCGACGATACAGGTGCTTGCGGAATGCGATTGGATGGCAAATCACCAGGTACCGGTCCAGGCTCATCACAGTCATCGTGAACACGCTTGCCGCAACAGCCACCCCTGCAACATAAGTCCACTTATTAGTGCCCACTCATCGTTTAAGTATCATCAACAAGGTAAATGAGATGTATAAGAAAATATTCCCGCTGTTAGCCTATATTTTTTTATGTCTTGCAAAAAAATATTTTTAATATTCATTTATTTTTCAAATTCTTCTATTAGTTCACGGTCTCCCTATATATATCTTGTTCAAATTTTCAATCGTTCCTAAAATACTTTTTATTCATCTACTCAACTTCACATACATTTTTTTGAAGCTTGTAGTGGATGACACTGGATATTAATGCAGTTTTTTCAAATATTAATTCAGTAATCAAATTTAGTTTTTTAGATTTAAGTTGCATATATCTACCAATAGATGGCACCAGATAAACTTAAAAAAATGAATGAAAATTATTCATGAAGGACTTTTTACAATATAATATGAAAAAAGTAGGAATTGACTTAAAATTTTTTTTTTTATATTACTAGTTTTTCTATTCATATTAAAAGAATTTGGAAATTAATTTCCAAATGTTTTAATTAGTTATGTATCCATGTAAGCAAATTAAATATGGAAAAAATTTGGCAAGGTGTTTATAATTTTTTAGATCTGGAGATGAATAAACTGGCGAATGAATGTTGAATTATGTATATGTGAATATCTTTAAATATGTCCACACTGTAAACGCATGCTTTATTATGTCTTGCAAAACTATTACGAGTTTTGCAAAAATATCACATAAATATCAAATAGACTGTATCTATATAAGCAAATTAAATATGAAAAAAACAACTGTTTATAATTTTTCAGACAGTTGAATTATGTATGTGTGAATATTTTAAAATATATCCACACTGTAAACCATGTTTTTATGGCTCGCAAAAATATTACATTTTACTAAAAATATTCAATAAATTAATTTATAATATTTTAATTAGATCTGTATTGATATAAACATCTGAAATATGGAAAAGTAACTGATGTTCAGATCTGAAGACGAATGATCAGTGAATGAATCTTGGATTATGTTTATGTGGATGTTCTCGATAGTGTCAGATTGTAAACGCTTGTTTTTATGACTTGTAAAAATATTCATTTCACATTTTCCAAAAAAATAAATTAAAATAATTTACAAAGTCTTATTTAGATCTGTATTGATATAAATATGAAAAAGGAACAGGTGTCCAAATTTGGACAAGAAATAACAGCCAATAAAACTTGAATCATGTATACGTGGATATCTTCAAAAATCCCTGACTGTAAACTCATGTTTTTGTGGCTTCCAAATTATTAACATTTTACTACAAAATATTCCATAAATTAATTTACGAATAGGGTAATTAATTTTTATGGTAACAGGTGCTCAAATCTGAGACGAATGAACTGTGGATATACATAATGAATGGCGAATATGCATATATCACGTTTACTTGGATTTCTTCAATTGTCTCAGACTGTAAAACCTTGTTTTTATGGCTTGTAAACATAACAGGTGGACTGAAAAGTTCGTAGGCTGACACATAGATACTAGTATTAAATCCGTATAATGTTTAGTTAGCCCTAACCTTCAAAAGACACGTGTATAAATTTGACAGCTGTTGCGCTATTAGTATGCGAGTTGTAGCATTTTTAGTGAAGTTATAGCATTTTTAGTGTTCATCACGTACAGTCCACTCGGCTGACTGTCGATCGGACTCCGGTGTGAAATGATGGAGCCATGTTTCATCCATTGTCACATATCGACGCAAAAATTCGGGTTTATTAAGATTGAACAGCTCCAAACACTGCTTAGAATCATCCATTCGTTGTTGTTTTGGCTCGATTATGAGCTCGCGCGGCATCCACTTTGAACAGAGCTTTCGCATATCCAAATATTCATTCACGATATGTCCAACACGTTCCTTTGATATCTTTAGGGTCTCAGCTATCTCAATTAACTTCACTTTACGGTCAGAAATTATTTTATGGACTTTTTGATGTTTTCGTCGGTAACAGCCTCTTTGGGGCGTCCACTACGTGCATCGTCCTCGGTGCTCATTTCGCCTCGTTTAAATTTAGCTAACCACTTCTCTACGGTAGATTTTCCTGGTGCAAAGTCCGAATAATGTTTATCAAGCCAAACCTTGGCTTCAATAGTATTTTTTTTCGCCAAAAAGCAATGCTTTAATTAACACACGAAATTCTTTTTATCCATTTTTTCAAACTAGCAAAAGTTGCTTCACTAAAAATGCTATAACTCACATACTAAAAGTGCAACAGCTGTCAAATTTATACACGTGTCTTTTGAAGGTTAGGGCTAACTAAAAATCATATGGATTTAATACTAGTAGCGCCATCTATGTGTCAGCCTATGAACATGTCAGCCCAATTGTTATTTATTTCAAATGCTACTAAAAAAATATCCGATAACTTAATTTTCACGTGTTTTAATTAGATTTGTATTGATATGAACATCCAAAATATGAAGAAGTAACATTTTCTCAGAATATTTCAGGTTTGGAGGAAAATGAACGGTGGATGAATTTTGAATCGTATATGAGTGGATGTCTTCAAATGTACCAGACTAAATTGGAATGACTGCTTTGATAAACCCTGTTGTTATAATAAAATAAAGAAAAAAATATGAAAAAGAAAGAAAAGTATTTCCGGATTATATGACCATGGTGAATTAAATAGGATTTGCATCGCTGCACACTGAAACTTTAATAAGCGCAATTCTTTTCAAAACCCATTTTTATAAAAATGATGTATATCACTTAATATCATTGGAGCATCACTTCACGTTTCAGTTACATTTTTGTTCAATATTACACTCGTGTTTTTTGTTCATTCACCCTAATAACTATAAAAATAAAAATAAATTTTCGTAAAATTGGATGAATTCAATCTTTCAGAAGAAAAACAGTTGTTTCATAAAATAGATGCTCTTGACGTTAAATTTGTACTAATAACATTAAAGTGATAACTGTAAACTTGGTAAAATTATGTTAGTCATACAGTTAATTATTTGACAAATTATTGCAGAAATTAACTTCTGAAATTTGGATTGGGTTATTAGAAATAATTGACGAATTTGTCTATGAATTTATTTTGAACAAGAAAATATTATATTTGAGCCATCAGTTGGAATAATTTACATATGTTCTTGATAGTAAGGTTTAACCATATATGTATCTATATTTAATCAGAATATCTATTATCTCTAATTTCAAATTTGTCTGACAATATATATTTACACATTTCAAATTTATTTTAAAGTTAATTTTTTTTTAACGGTTTAAATATGACCAAATCGTACTGTACTATTCAACAGTAATCGTATTTCATGCATAATTGTTAAAAAATGTGTTTTTTTCTGTCTTAAGTGAAATTCAATTTAACAGTTTAAATAAAATTATTTTTTAATTTATTTAAACTGCTAAATTAAATTTATTGTTTTATTTTTCAATTTATTTTAATTTATTTAAACTGCTAAATTAAATTTATTGTTTTATTTTTCAATTTATTTTTTAATTTAAAATTATTTTGTTTCTAGATATCTTTTACTCCTATGTTTCCTCATGAATTGTAGCTCACGATTCTTAAAAAATGGTATTAAATTAGCAGACAAAATAATTTACCGTAGTAATTTAGCAGCAGTTGTATAAATTGAAATAAAGTAGCATTAGCGAGCATAAATCTCAAAGCACCTAGTCAAGTCAAATCAAGTCAAAATCTACTATTTTTTAACTAACTGCTTTGTATTAATATTAATTGATTAAGAATTTAAAAGGACATTTATAAAGTACATATTTTTCGCAAGTTTCTCAAATATATCTTTGCATCTTTATGCAAAGAGAAAGATAAAATGAACCCAGAAGAAAAATTTTAAATACAGTTAAAAAATTTTATCTCCTATATTAAACTGCAATAGATAAAACTTCCATAGAATTGCACTAAACATTTTTGGTAAAAATGCACGATATAATCTCAAAAATATATGGCATTCAATCTTTTTAAATATCTTACTAGTCGATTTATTTATTTTCAAATTTAACGTGCTTCTTCTGAAATTTTAGTAGACTTAAAAAAAATAATTCCACTCCAAGCATCTAGAAAATAACCTTCAAAGAAAACTGAAAAAGTTATGTGCACTTTTTACTAACAAGATCTATTTAACTGCTTCGAAAACCTTTTGAATTCAATAGTTTTTTTTCTTTTTCCTCTCTCTGTGTGTTTCAAAAATGCATTAATGCTTTCAGATATATTAGAGTTTAATATTAGACGATGATTTTTAATGATTTCGAAATCAAAGAGCGAAAGAAAGACGGTTCAAGATGAACTATTCGATTAAATGAAAGACGTATCATCTACAGTACCTTCTAATAAATAAGTCAAGATTCGTTCAAGATTAAGTTATTTCCATTGAAAGATTCAATGTAAATAAGCTGTCTAGTAACTTTATTTAATTTTTAAAGAACTACGAGAAAGAAAAAAAAATTGTCTTATGTTGAGTAATTCTGTACATTTCTTTGAATAATTTCTTTCGAGTTTTGAAATCCACTCTATGTCACTTAAACAGAAAAAAATTATCTCATGTTAGGCTGAATAATGTTGCTTGATTTAGATATATATTTATTTCAATTTTAATTAATTACTAGTTTTTTAATTAAATATATATTCTAGATACTAAATATTAAGATTAAACTTAAAAACATTATGAAATAAATCATTATTTTTTTCAAAATTACATATACAGAATGATTATAATTAAAAATCCCACTTTCAAAATACTGTAAAAAAAGAGCCAATTTGAACTGAAGATGCTTGAAGAAGGAGAAAACTGTATGACATCAAAAAAAAGTTCCACCAATTTTTTCCATCCAATTTGGTATGAACTTGCCGGGGTGGATGAGTTTTCCACTAACAGTTGTCACAACTGTTGAATGACTTTGAAATCATTTTTCCGTCAAAAATCCGAAAAAATCAAGCACATTTAACACTACAGTTGGTTTAATGTGCAACTCATGCCAAATAGTTGTCATTTCGATTCAAACTGTCACTGGCAGCCGAATTCAGTTCATTATGCCGCTTATAGGGCCATCTATTAATATACTTTGGAACTTTGTTTTGATGCCGTACCGTTTCCCACTTTTTCAAGTATCTTCACTTCATTGTGATGAGTGGTTCTTTTTTGAAAAGTTTCTTTTTTTGCATTTTGAAAGTGGGACTTTTAAGGCGGTTTGAATGGCAGAGTGGCTAGCGCTCTGGCGCTCGGGACCACATGTTTCGGGTTCAAGTCCCGGCTGTGCCATGGGTGTTTGTAGTGGTTCGGAATCCACTTTAAACCGTAGGTCCCGGTCCTAATAGGATCGTAGAGCGTTGCGGGATCATTGTTACTCTGCGTCCGTATCTTCCAGTTACACGCGCCCCCTGGGTAATGCAAAGTGAGTAACGTCTGTGCAGCGCTTTCCTTAAGGCATCCAAGACCAAGCTGTCTAAGTGTTTGCCAGCTGCATTAGAAAGAAAAAAAAAAAAAAATGGGTCTTTAATTATAACCACCCTGTATTTAAAACAATTATAAGAGACTATCCTTTAAAAAACGAAATATATTTAAAATATCTGAAGATATATCTACTAGATTGTCCTAATTTGATACTAGATTGTAATTTCAGTGGATGTGAAAGAAAATTTATATTTCTAATCAATTAAGGTGCAGTTACTACCTTCGAATTCTACATAATCGATATTAAGATCAACTTTAAAACATGGTGAAATAAATCCTTTTTTTTTCTTCAAAATTACGTATATTTAAAAAAATAATAAGAGACCATACTTAAAAAAAAAAAAAACGAAATATATTTAAAATCTGTGCTGGATTGTTCTAATATAATACTAGATTGCAATTTCAGAGAATGTGAAAGACAAATTATATTTCCAATCAACTCAGGCACAGTTATCTCATTCCAATTCACAAAAATCAAATGTAAATTGCCTTATTAAATAATTTCTCCACGTTAAAAGGAAAAAAAAACTTTGAAAAATTAAATACATCTTTCAATTAAAATTGGGATTATAATTTGTTTGCAGAATTAGTCAAAAAACAGAAAATGGGATATCTAATTACCTTACAACGAATTAAGATTACTTTACGAATCGAACATGAGAGGATTTAATAATTAGTTATGCAGCTTCCAACGTAGAACAAATTCTGTTTTAATAAATTCTTCAAAAATATTAATATTGCAATATTAATCTAATATCTCAATATTAATCCCTCAAACAGAAACTATAATCGAGAGCAGGAAACTAAACAGTTGTCTCAGGGATTTATATTTTTTTGCCCTTTTTTTTCAGGTGGAAAAAAATTTAAAAGAAAAATGAAGACCCTTTTATCGTCTATTTAATTATGATTATTATTATTATTTTGAGAAAGATGTGAAAAATTCTGAACAGAAAAAAATTCTTCTCTCCAAAGAACCTGGCATGAAAATTTTGGATACGCTATTAAAATCAACTTTTATCAGGAATAGGTTTAAATTCCTATGTTTGGCTGAAGGTGTAATGTTTTTTGTAGTTTTAATTGGAAATTAGCATAACATTTCATTAATTTGTGCTTTACTTTACCAATAGGTATTGCCAAATAATTTAATTTAAAAAATCAGTAATTAATGCTTTTAATTTTTCCACTTCTGTTCCCACAGTACATCAACTGCACTGAATATCTTCCTGTTTTCAAAATAGCTCAAAGTGTAAAAATGATAGATTTGGTCTGTTTTAAGCCGGATACCCAGAAGATCGATTGTCAACCAATCAAAACTCTGATCTCTTGCTCATTCAGGTTTCTGATTGGCTGACTTTTGTGGCAAGCTATATTAGTATCCAATTTAATATAGAAGATATACTGTTTCCACATTACATGAACTGCACTCAATATTCTCTGATTTGAGAACATCAGCTCAAAATGGAAAATGTATCAATATGTTCAGTGTTAGGCTCGATATCCACTAAATCGCTTGTTGAAGAACGTCAACCAATCAAAATTCTGCTCCTTTGTTCCACTCATATTTCTGATTGCTTGACGTACTGCGACAAGTTATACTAGTATCCAGCCTAATACAGAGCAGATACTGATTTCACAGTACATGAACTGCACTTAACATCCTATGTTTCCAAAACAATAGCTCAAAGTGGAAAATGTATCTATATGTTCTATGTTAGGCTCGATATCCACTAAATCGCTTGTTGAAGAACGTCAACCAATCAGAATTCTGATCTTTGTTCACTCAGGTTTCTGATTGATTGACGTTCTGTGACAAGCTATATTAGTATCCAGCTTAACACAGAGCAGATACTGTTTCTACATTACATGAACTGTAATCAATATCCTCCGTTTTGAGAACGGTAGCTCAAAGTGGAAAATGTATCTATATGTTCTATGTTAGGCTCGATATCCACTAAATCGCTTGTTGAAGAACGTCAACCAATCAGAATTCTGATCTTTTGTTCACTCAGGTTTCTGATTGATTGACGTTCTGTGACAAGCTATATTAGTATCCAGCTTAACACAGAGCAGATACTGTTTCTACATTACATGAACTGTAATCAATATCCTCCGTTTTGAGAACGGTAGCTCAAAGTGGAAAATGTATCTATATATTCTGTGATAGGCAGGATATCAATCAGATAGCTTGTCGAAAACGTCAGGCAATCAAAATTCAGATCTCTTACTCACTCAGGTTTCTGATTGGCTGACGTTCTATAACAAGAGATATTAGCATCCCCCTTAATACAAAGCAGATACTTTTTCCACATTACATGAACTTCACTCAATATCCTCTGATTTAAAAACATCAGCTCAAAGTGAAATATATATCTGTATTTTCCGTGTTAAGCTGGATATGCTCAGATAACTTGTCGAAGAACGTCAGCCAATCAAAATTCTGAACCAATGTTCCACTCAGGGTTTTGATTGGTTGATGTTTTCGACAAGCGATCTGGTGGATATCCAGCTTAACACAGAACATATTGATACATTTTCCACTTTGAGTTATTTTTTCAGCTTATGGATTACCACTTTCAGTTATTTTTCCAGCTTATGGTTTACCCCTGAGTTATTTTTAAAGGATGGGTTTCCAGCTTTAGGGAGCACATAAGATTAAGCAATAAATAAATATTAGTCATAAGCTCTTCTGAAGGAAGGAACCTGTATTCACCCTGCAGGTAGTTGGCAAACTTGCACATGAATTCCCCGAAGATCCACAGTTTGTAGGTGTAGAAGCCGATGGCCATGGGCATGCACACGATGGACACCAGCAGATCGGAGACAGCCAGCGTGATGAGCAGCGAGTTGGACAGGCAGCGCATGTGCTGGAATCTGCGGATAAAGAGAACGCCATTAACAAGAGACATCTTTACTGGACATCCCCTCCTCCCAGTACAATTGCCACTCAACACACACGAATGCATGTGGAATGTGAAAGGTGGAAATGAAATGTTTCAGGATAATTTAACTGTATGTAAAGTTAGATTTACTTGCATTTCAGAATGACTATGGATACCATTCCCTTCAGGAATCGCGTATGCATTATCACAACAAGTTAAAGTTAAAATAACATAATTAACATACAAGTTATTATAAACCATACATTGGTGAGTGGGTTGAAACAGAGCTGCTAGAGTAAACAAAAAGTAATCGCTTTCCAAAAGACAATCATGTGGAACTTGTTTTTGCACATTTCTATTTTGTTTTTATATCATCTATTTAGGTGTGTTTTTTTTACTAATTCCCCCTAGTGCATTAAAGTCTACACCAGGTCCAAAGGAGCCCATCACAGGCGACAACCATGGCTGAGGGTAACAGGCAGCTTCCCTTTTAGCGAGGAACTACGAAGGGTTGATGGCTTACTTAACCTCAAGACAACGCTCTACGATTATACTAGAGCGGCACCTATTGTTTAAAGGGGATTCCGAACCACTATAAACATGCATGGTGCCACCGGCATTCGAACCCGAACCTGTGGCACCGAGCGCCAGAGCGCTAGACTCTCGGCTAGTCAGGCCCCTATTTAGGTTTTTAATAATTATTGGAATCAAAGATAATTTTATAATAGATAACATGTTATGTTTTATAATTTGCTTTCTTTTAAAATAATAAAAATTGTAACCAAATAATATAAATATCATCATTCATTTTCTGCTTTTCTAAAACTACACCTGATTTATGATCTAATAACTCATATAGATTCTTCTATTGTAATGCTGGGGACAAAAAATTAAAGCTTCAGTAATTTATAAGTCAAATTAACTTTATAATAAGAATGCGCATATTAAAATACACTGCTGGCCATCCATAATGCACAGCCGTATCTAATAGGTTTGGAAAGATGCATAACTCATGCAAATAATTAACACTGCAGCAAGAGTGCAATTTAAGTGCACCAGATTATGAAAGAGGATCGATTCAGACACTTAAAAAAATCAAGCAAATCTTTTGCCTTGAAAGATAAAATGTGTTGCAATGAAAACAATGGCGGTAAGAAAATAAACGAATATGTGTCTGAATTTGACATAGCAAGATACGTAATTTATCAAAATAGAAGACTCTCCATTTGAACGAAAATACTGAGTGAAATAAATTAGTTAAGCACATTTGGAATGAGGGAAATGAATGAGTGGAGGAACGAGTGGAATAAATGAGTTGGTAAATAAATTGTACAAGATGAAAGAATAAATTGTTCAATGACTTGAATGAGTGTAGCGAATGAGTTGATGAATGAGTACAATGAGTAAAACAAATGAATTGATGAACGAGTAGAATGAGTAAAACGAGTTCAAGAAAAAAAAATAGTGAAACGAATGAGTTGATGAAAAGAGTGGAATGAATGAATTGATAAATAAATTGTATAAGTTGAACGAATAAATTATTGAACGATTAGAATGAGTGCAGCGAATGAGTTGAAAACAATGAGTAAAACAAATGAATTGATGAACGATTAGAATGAGTGAAAATGACTTGAAATAAGACAATGTAAAAAATGTTCATGAAAGAAGAATGAGTAAAACGTTCAAAAAAAATGAGTGAAACGAATGAGTTGATGAAAAGAGTGTAATGAATGAGTTGATAAATAAATTGTATAAGATGAACGAATAAATTGTTGAACGATTAGAATGAGTTGATGAACGAGTACTGAAAGAGAAACAAATGATTTAATGAACAAGTAAAAATTAATGGGACCAGTTGATAAAAGTAAATAATAGGTGGAACGAATATGTTGATGAACGAAAGTATGTGAGCCAATGATTAGTGAACGAGTAGAATACGTGAACGAACTACTAGGGCGCAGGGTAATTTTTTTATTTCTCATATTCTTCTCTCGCAAGCGCGTAAAAGTTGAGGAATCGTTTCAGGCACGCGCGTGCAAAACTTTTAGTTAATCAATTAATATCTTCCATTCCTCTTTGGGCTCTAAATTTGCGAAAAAAAAAATGATCTAAACTTTCAGTTTTCAGTGACCTTTTATAATTTCACTTTTTTATTCCCGCTAATCAAAAAAGTTGAAAATTACGTTAAAAAAAAAAAAAAAAAAAAAAAAAAAAAAAAAAACGAAAGTGCAATATTTTAGAGTAATCAACGAATAACTTCCGGTTCCACTTTGGAGTCTAAATTGAAAATGTAGCAGAAAAGGATATAAAATTTCAATTTTAGTGCTTTTAAAGTTTTGTTGCTTTCTTCTTGCTAGTGAAGAAAAAGTTCTGGCGTTCGGTTCCACTTTAAACCGTAAGTTTCGGTCTAATATGAATGTAGAGCTTTGGATGTAGGGCTGACAACCCTACCCCGCAAAAAAAGAGAAAACATCTCATGTCTCAGAATCTGCCAGTAGGCAGACGGCCTTGGCCCACCATGTGCCGGAGAGTTAGTTAATTAGTGAATAAAAATTGAGGAACCATGAGAGCAAAATTTTACAGCATCCAATAAATATATTCTAGTTTTATTTTTATGGCTAAAAATGGGCAATAAGTGGCATTAAAATGGACAATAGTATACAAATGTACTTTTTATTAAGGGAATATCAAATATGTGGATTGTTATAATCACGAAAAATTAAATTTGCTATTCTTATAATTTATAACCATTTGATTTATAATATGCAATTTAAAGAAATGATTCGAGTTTTGTATTCTAAGTTTAGAATAATATATAAATGTTTTTCATAGTCCTATTTTTAAATTTAACCACTAACAATTTTGCAATCATTTGATTTGAGTGCAAATAAAGTTAATAAAAACATTTATACCACAAATAATATTGAAGCGAACTCAACAAAATATTTAAAAAGGACGCAAACTATTTTTTACCCATTTGCTTTAGCATCAAGTTTCCTTTTTGTGTTATTATTGTTACTAACCCCCCCTGGTGCAAGAAAGCCTATAGCAGGTCAATAGACCCTATCGCAATCGCCTGTCCATGGATAAGGGTAATATGCAGCTTCACTTTTAGCGAGGAATCACGAGGGCTGAAGATTGACTAAACCTCAAGACAACGCTCTTACGATCCTTTTAAAAGGGACCTACTGCTTAAAGTGGATCAAGAACGACTACAAACATCCATGGCACCACCAGAATCGAACCGAGTTTTTAAACCTTTAGTACCGAGCGTTAGCCACACTGCAATCAGGTCCCTGTACTAAGATCGATCAAAGCCAGGCATCCTTTTTTCTAATTAATACGCTTTTATTAGTTTCACCTGTTGGTTTGTTTGCTTACAACTGACTCTTCGGGCTCAATTTTGCCCCACTTTAAGCGATCAGAATTAATTTAGATAAATCAGATTTAATTTTTTTTTGTAGACTTATCAAGGACCGACGACACTAAAATATTTTGATAAGTTTATTATCTCATTATGATTAGGATCGCCAGGATGTGTGATTTTATTTTAACTTATGAAGAGCAATTTAACCCGTGTAGAATGAAAGACATTCAAACCTACGTGAGACAGTGGCACAACGGATAGCGCGCCTGACTGCGGATCAGGAGATTCCCTGTTCGAATCCTGGCTGGTTCGACCTATTCGCATTTAGCCTTTGTTTTACTCACAGTTAAATTATTGTAAGAACTATAGTTCCAGTCCTCCATACCCGGACTTCATTTAAATATTATAGTGCGCTTTAAAAACTCTAAAAGCGTGCTTTTTAGTGTTTTAAACTATAATTTATTTTATATATGAGACTGGGCTAATATTTGTATTCCTAATAATTGCTGTTTTTGACTAATTTTCCTTACATTCTAACAATTTTCAATAAAAAAAGTACTATTGTAGTTTTTAGACTCTATGTACTTAAGAGATAAAAAAAAAAGATTTTATATTTTAATGATGTCTGAGCTTCTTCCTTCAAGAAAGGTGTACGCTACAGATAGTCATTTCATATATATATTTTTTTAATTTTGTAACTGAACATTGAAGAACTATTGCTCCAACTGTTTCTACTACTTCCAGACAATTTGTAATCAGATTTGGAGTCCCGAAAGCTTAACATGATTATGTGTATGCGAGAGTTTGCTCGCATTGGGTGAATTTAGTAGCCCTTTTTTAAGTTCAGCAACAGGTACTTTTTATCAAATCTTGTAGACGAATGTAAGTGTTATTGTATCCATTTCGCAGAACATAAGAGTGAAACGTATCGTCCAAACAACAATTATGTATTATTGTAAAATATACATACAGTAAAACTAAAAAAAAAAAAAAAAGAAAAGAAAAATGAAACTAATGAAAGTAAGTAAAAAAGAAAGTATATAAGAAATTCTGAAATGAAACATATTCAGCCGAGTGACTAGAGCTCGGTGCCACGGGTTTAGGTTCGAATCGCGGCGGTGTCATGGATGTTTGTAGTGGTTCGGAATCTACCTTAAACCGTAGGTCACTGTCTGATATGATTGTAGAGCATTAGACGTAGGGCTGACAACCCTACCGGGTAAAACGACCTTGGCCCACCATAAGGTTGTTGCTAAGCATAAAGTGAAGTTACTTCCCTACTTTATAAATCGCTATTATTGTCGAACTGGTGAGCAGCTAGAAAATTTTATTACTAAAAGGCGTTAGGTACTACTAGGCGTTAGGTATAAAAGGTTGACAACCCCTTCTATATAGCAATTTCAACGTCCTACCTTATTGTAAAGAAGCCCTGGGGTTTCAATCTGCGATCTAGCTATCCAAAGGTCATTTGCATATGGGGTCGAAAGGTATTTGTATAAATCATTTCTTTACAATAAGACAGTTCTTTCTTAATACGAACTTTTTTTGTTGTCATGGAATATAGTTTAGTGGTCTTTATTACAGTTCTGAAATTTTAATTGTCACAAAAATGTATAATATAAGGTCCCATAGAAATTTTTACTAAAACATTCGCAGTTATAAAATCCGATGTTTTTTTTTTTGCAAATCGCGAGCTTTAATATGAATAGCAAGAAACCAGGCAGTCCACAGCACTTCAGAATGAAGTTAATGCACAATTTGAGAACAGCGTGTCACTTGAAGTTATGTGGGTTTTTTTTAGGCGAATTGCTCATCTTGTGAATTATTATTGACTTGCAATGGCAGAGCTCCAAGTTTTCATACTAGAATTGACAAAATAATGCATTTGTTTTTGTTGCATCTAGTTCCCTAACTTCCAAGATTTCTGTTTGTTTAAAAAAATTCATTCTTCAGGGATTCGCTTATCCTCAGAATATAAGGATATGCGAATGACAGAAAAATACAAGGAGAGCCCATACATTAAGCAGATTGCTTTCGAAATACATTACTTAAAGATTTCTCTCTGGTGATGATAAAAGAGGGCCTGATGGCCGAGTGATTGCCACAGGTTTTGGGTTTGAGTCCAGGTAGTGCCATGGATGTTTGTAATGGTTCAGAATCCACTTTAAGCTATAGATCCCGGTCTAATATGGCTGTTGATTGTTGGGTGTATTGGTGACAAACCTACCTCGTAAAAAGAAAAACATGTCTCGCCTCGTAATCTGCCAGTGGGCAGATGGCCTTGATCAACAATAGGACTGTTGCGCCAATGATGATGATGATGATAAAAGAACTAATTCAGAGAATGATAAAAAGAACTAATTCATATGAATAGTACTTTGCAAGGAAGGCACTCACCTCCAGAAGACCAGCAGGGCCATGGAGTTGGCAGGGGCCAGCAGGAAAGTGAGCACGTACAGGGTGACCAGCACCAGGTTCTGGAGGTGCGTCACAGTCAGCCGCTCCCTGTAGAAGTCGTGCAGGTCCACCCCCTCCCACGCTCCCGAGGCGTTGGAGGCGGCCTCCCCCCGCTCCCGTTGCCGCCACTCATGTTCAGCGTCACGCGCACTCACTCCATCCTCCTTCGGAGCAACCCCTGCAAAGGAACACAATCATTCACATTGAGCAGTGGGAAATATACACATGAAATATACATATCATGAAAATGAATGATACCAATACGTGAGAAAATACTAATAAATACCATTTCATGAAATACCCTGAAAATACCATTGAGAATACCATTTCATGAGAGAAAATTGGCAATCAGGGTCAGAGATACTTAGCGTACTGACCAGGTAGTTTCGAGACGTCCAAGTAGGGAGTACTTAAAAATAATATTATTAATGATGGAAACACGGAAAAAAAGGAAGTAATAGGCGTAGATCTAGTAATTGTTTGATCGTCGGTGGTCGTCAATCGCTTCGCCTACACCACTTATTATTACACAGTGCATTTTAAGGGGGAGCGCATTTACGTATCGTATGGGAGAAACCTGAAAGCTCCCACAGGTAGTCTGACTAAGAAGTTAGATGTTGAACATCACAAAAAAAAAAAACATCAATTTCCTCGTTTTCGTGCTGTCTGATGGCCAAGTGGTACCACAGGCTTCAGGTTCAAATCCTGGCGGTGGAATGGATGTTTGTTAGGTCCCTACTGTAGGTCTCAGTTTGTTTAGCCTAAAGTGCGCACAAGGTGACAGTAGAGTGACAAACCAAACCTCGTTTTTTAAAAAATTTCTACAACAACGCCGCCAGCGGATTGAACCTCAGTCCTAATACTCACCAGCGGCGCATGTTGCCCCTGAGCCACGAATCGGGCACACTTAATATCGTATGCAACAAGAAAAAAAAAAATAAAAACAATAAAAAGTGTAATTGTCTGCGTCGATATACATGTTATCCATAAAATTTAGAATTGAATGTAAGAACAAAACGCATCACAATAATCTTAAAAATAAAAAATAGAAAAACTATAGAATTTAAAAAGATATTACTTTCCTGAAAAACTTATTTTCTCTTTCAAAAAAATTGTCTTTTCGTTCACCACAGAACAATTTGGCATTATTTAATTATCTAATAATTAGTTCGTGAAAGAAATTTTTAAAAAAATAATCAATATGTATCGTTGAAAATGGTGAAGGACAAAAAAAAAAAAAATTAACCAAAGATACAAAAAACTCAGTCTCTCGAAAACAATACCCACAATTTTATGGTTAAAATTTTTTATAATCAAACACCTTCTTTTAGCGACTTATTATTTAAAAAAAAAACGTGTGCCTTTTAAAAGTGCTCTCGTATGCATAATTTTAAAAGTATTGTTTTCTTAAGAAATCCCGAAAATTTCAAACGTAAGTGTTCGAAATTCAATTAAAATAATTTGCAATAGGCGCAGACAGCCATTAAGAAAATTTTGAAAAGTAAATGAATGCATCGGGATTTATAATTATATTCAGCAGGTTTTGGAGAATCTTTTATAAAGTTATGTTTTTTTAAAAATGAGCAGAGAAGACCAACATACTGAGTAAAGAAGGCCAACATAGACGTTAATTTAACAGAAAGTAATTATAGTTTTAAACTGAATAAGCTCTCTCGAGATCAAAATTTTTCCTGTTCACGCACACGAGGATTAGCTGTGTAACTGAAAAGCTTTTCTAAACTAAAACAAATGAGCGAATTCAAGTATTTAAAAATGTATTCCATAAATTCAGGGAATCATACACAAAATAAACAAAGCTACTTAATGAGGTGAAACAATTTCACATTATTAAGATTTCGTATTAATTAGCAATTTCATATTCAAACTACGTGTGAATATTTAAAGGATTTTATAAACATTTCGTAAGTTGTTTGTCTTTTAAAATGAATTCACAATGAAATGAATTCGAACTGGAGATTATAATGTTTATTTTTTTTCTTGCTAAGTAGTTATTGGTTTTAAAATAATTTACAACATATTCCCAGTAAACAGAGATAATATTTTCCTCGAATTTGAAATTTCACTTTATTGATTCGTATAAAATACATTGTTTGCTCACAATAAAATTTTGATTCTTTTTCGCAAAGATTGTACGAAATGGGTTCAACCAGTTAATTATTCTTAAATTATATCTTAATCACAAAACATTCATTTTGCTTATTTTTGTCTTTCTTATAGGTAGGAGAGCGATTGTCATGCTTCACATTTTCGTATTCAGTTGTACTGTAATATTAATTAAATGGTTTATCTTTTTACTCTAGATGTTTAGCTATGAATCATATCCCAGTATTGGAAAACGAATTTAGTATTGGAACGAATTTAGCACCTTTACTGTATTTTTTACTACACGGCCAAACCGTTATGAAAAAGATTTAAGGTGTCAATGACTACAGTTAACATAACTCATCACATTTCAATTCGACTTGAAACGTTGCGACTCACCAGTGGCAACGTTTGCCGCTGGTGAGCATTAGGGCTGAGGTTCCATCAGCTGCCGGCTTTGTTGTAGACACTGTTTCAAAAACGACGAGAATCAATGGCGTTTGGGATGTTTAACATCTTGTCTCATTAATCAGATTACCTGATGGGAGTTTTCAGGGTTTTCACGCATACGATACGTAAATGCGGGCTCCCGGAAGGCACTGTTCTCCTTCTTCAGTCCGGAGCCAAGTCAGACTGTGTATCGACACAGCAGATTATTATTATTATTAAATGTCATTCACGAGTTAGTGATTATAAAATCAAATAAATTTAAAATTTAGATATTTTTTTAAAACAACGTTGAAAGATCTGTGGTTTTGATTATTTTATTTTAAAAATCTGACTTTTATCTTCCAAAAACGAATTTGAGTTTGTTCTTAGTTATTAGAAGTCGAAATACAGTCGTTTCCTCACTAGCTATTAAGTTACTGATATTCATGCAAAATTTTCTGTTTAATTTCTGTATTTTGTCACTGTCATTGCTCTTACAATATTTTTTAGAATTTATTGAAATTTTAATTGTATCTCTTTATTGATGTACATCAATAGAGAGATACAACTAACAATCAATACAATCGATACAATCAAACTAAAAAGTTTCAAATATATTCGTTTAGAAAAAGTTGTTTGAATTTTTGTTAACAACAAATATATTTAATAGAATAGAAGTTTTGATTAAAAAAGAAGCTTTACTAGAAGAAGAATAGAAGTTTAGAATAGTAGAACTTTAAAATAAAAAATACCTAAAGACTGAAAAAAATTAAGAAAATTAAGACTTAAATAGAATATTTAAATATAAATTTAGGTGTTCTAATTTTTGTTTTTTGCAACGTTTTATAACCTAGCAACGCTTTATACCTAATTTAGCAACAACAATTTTTTGTTCCAAATAAATTATTATAAAAAAATAATAAATGTTGGCTGAATGAGGACGGTTACTTTAAAAAAAAAAGAAAATAATTTCCTTCAGTATTTTGAGTGTGAATAGCACTCTGTCTTCACTTCGTTAAAGCAAAATAGAATTTTTTTCTTTCGAAATACGGTCTCGAAATACGAAATACCCCTCTTCTTTCTTTCTTTTATTTTTTTTATATTTTTTATTTATTATTTTTTTTTTTTTTTTTTTGAAATTTTAGGCTAGTAATTTTTTTTCTTGCAAAAAGTGTTTCTAGATCATGCAAAAATATCCAATCACGAGACAATTGAAAGGTTAAAACCTCGACTCGTCATGTAAATGAAATATCCCTAAGGAAAAAAGTGCTTCCTATTTTCTCCCTTCTTTATAAAAACAGCTCGATCGAATTGCCCAGATAAAGATGTGATTTCGAAGCAGTTTTTTCAGGTACGTGTGTGTGTGGAGAATCATGCTCTGATTAAAAGTCCCAAAAGCACGAATCCAAGCCTTCAGAGATTTTTTTTTTCGTCTTTCAAAAACATTTTAAAAGAAAATAGAATCGAATGAATTGCTTTTAACTCGTGGTGGAAATTTTAAAACTTTATTTTTAAAAGAGACTTTTAGTAGCTGCTTTATATCACGATATCATTCGAATTTTAAATTAATGTTTTGTGCTTAAAAATAATTAATGTTTTTGTACTTACAATTAATTAATGTTTTGTGCTGGTGTCATTTTATTGCAGAAATATGTATTTATGTATTCTTGTAATATGTACATACTGATTCAAACTCTAAGCAGCATTATTTTTTGTATTGAAGAAACTCATTCGATGAAAGTAAAATTATTGAGATTAACTCTATCTTGATTGATCATATTATATCAGATATATATACTAGCAGAACACGGCATACGTTGTCTTGCCAAAAAAAAAAAAAATGCATTGTAGAAAATTACATATCGCGAATATATTCTCCATTTTCCAATATAGGTGCATACTCATTTTCATGGATATCGTTTGAATGGTATATAAGACGAAATGCTGCAGCACTATCTGAGGGCAAGTAACAATAAAGTGAATAGCGCGAATCTCTTTTCCATACCCGAATACATGTTATTACCCATTTTCAGAGCGATGGGTAGAACGGTATAGAAGTGGATAGACTGCAGCGCCCTTTGGTGGCGACTTGCAACAAAGGGGGATAGCATAAAAAACGTTCTCCATGTTTTGTCAAACACACACAACAAATTTCATCAAAATCCTTCAAGCCGTTTAGGAGGATCTCAGTGGCAAACAAATGTACAGAAGAATTATAGATTTAAAGATATATAATTTCCTTGAAATAATTTCAGAGGAAATTTTGGTTTATTAGTTCTAAGAACAAGGAATTTGTTAAAGAGCAGATAAATGTTTCTCTTGGCAATGGAAATGGGGCTATTAGGTAAAACAAAATATATTGAAGATCAAAATAATCAGATTGTCATACTTCAAAGGAATAATTAAAATCATTGAAAATTGGTTTACTCAACAAAGGGAAATAAATCAAATGGATCAATAAATTCTCATTACGAAATGTAATTTTGAGGTATTCTCCAAAGTTTGGACTAATTTTTTAAAGTATTATAACTGTTTTTATCTCATTATGGCGCTCGGGAACACAGGTTTCGAGTTCGTGTTCTCGGCAGTGCCGTGGATGTTTGTAGTGGTTCGGAACCCACTTTTAAATCGTAGGTCCCGGTCTCATATGATCGTAGAGCGTTGCGAGGGCATTGTTATTCCGCGTCCGTGGCTTATCTTCAAGTTACACGCGCCCCTGGGTAATGCAAAGTGAGTAACCTCTGTGCAGCGCTTGCCTTAAGACATCCAAGACCAAGCTGCCTAAGTGTTTGCCAGCTGCATTAGAAAAAAATCTCATTACTTACTAAAAACAAGAAAATACAGCAAGTTTTGTACTGCTATACATATCACATTCTTTAGTGTGCATTTCAGGTACAATTTAGTAAACGTTTATCAAAACTGTTAACATTACACGCAAAAGTGCTATGCAGCAAATTCCTTTGAACATGTGATAAATATGACCCAGATACATATCCTAAAATTAAAGAAAATATTAATGAAGGATATGAATACATATTGCATTTGTTCAAATGCACATTTTTCAAAAATGGCCGATGGAATTAGCCCTGAATCAGAATCTTCATGTTATTTCATTGCCGGTAGCAATTGGAACAATCACAGGAAATTGATTTAAAATATCCTAACCAGATACATGAAATATCCTAAATATAAAGAGAAATATTAATGATGGATATGAACACGTGTACAAATGTAAACTTTTCTACAATGGGCATTAGCATCAAAACCTACAGGTTATTTTTCATTGCCTGTAGTATAACCATAACCTTTACCTGTATCGTAACCAGATACATTAGAACAATCACAGGAAATTGCTGTAAAATATCCTAACCAGATACATGAAATATCCCAAAATTAAAGAGAGATATCAAAGGCCATGAACACGTATTGCCTTTGTACAAATTTGCATTTTCAACAATGGGACGATGAAAATAGCACTGTATCCAAACCTTCAGGTTATTTCATTGTCGGTAGTAATTAGAACAATCACAGGAAATTGTTCTAAAATATCATAACCAAAGACATGAAATATTCTAAAATTAAAGAAACGAAACTAATGATTAAAATTTATGATTTCTCATTCAAATAACTTTCTTCAAATTTATAAATTATCACCGATAAAACAATGCAGTTGGTTTTTTATATCAATCTCTTTTGTATTATCAAGCTTTTCCACTTTAATGGATTCCCACCGAATTGAAAGTGTATTTTATTGCCTTAATTTTTGAAGTTCTTACGACTGTTTTAAATTTTATTTAACTTTTTGAACCAGACTTCTGTCGAAAAGATGTTTTTTCAATCAGCAGAAAACTTAAAAATTTCATTTAAATTTTCAGTTCTAGATGTTGGCCTTTTATCAAAACTCATTTCTTTAAATTTTATTCAAATTCTTCAACTTCTTATTCTAATCTTATTAGAGTAATTTTTAAAAATTTTAATTTTTTATTCGTACCGTAAATCCTGCTAGCAAATTTTGTTCAGCATCCAAGAGTATTTTTCCCCCTTTTTTTCAAGACGTTATTCACTAACTCTCTTTCTCTTTATTCTTTCTATAAAGAACAAAATTCTTAGTCTGGTTTATTTATCATCAAAACTTTGAGTATTAGCCTCTTCTTGTCGTATTACATTTTTATTTTTTTATTTTCTTTCCAATTATCTTTTGCACTGAGTAGAAATTTCTATTAGAAGCCATTTTTTCTGTATGATGTGTATACATACGCATATATTCCAGTTCTTTAATTTATTTATTCTAATTTTATGCTTTTTTTTTTTTTTATTTTAATTTGTTGTATTTTTTGTTCTTATTAAATAACGAATAGTCTTTATACTAATTTTAATTAGTTATATTTTTGTTCTTATTAATTACTTAATAATTTTTTCTATCAATTTTTATTTAATTTAATTATGTTTTTTGTTCTTATTAATTAATTAATTAAAAAAATTCCATTCTAATATTTTTTTAATTTGTGATTTTTAAAAATTTAAATGGTTATATTTTTGTTCTTATTAATCAATGAATTCTTTCTTATTTTAATTTAAATCTAGCGATTTTTTTATTTTAACTAGTTATATTTTTGTTTTTATTAATTAATTAATAATTTTTATTGTAATTTAATCTATCAATTTTTTTAAATTTTATTTTATTATATTTTTTGTTCTTATTAATTAATGAATGCTTTTTTTTTTAATTTTAATCTAACTATTTTTTAAATTTTAATTAATTATATTTTTGTTGTTGTTAATTAATTAATAATTTTTTATTCTATTTTAATCTATCCATTTTTTTATTCTAATTAGTTTAATTTTTTGTTCTTTGTAATTAGTGAATAGTTTTTTTTTTTTATTCTAATTTCATTTTAGTAATTTTTTATTTTAATAAGTTATATTTTTTTGTTCTTTTTAATAAATGAATATTTTTTATTCTTATTTTATTCTAGAGATTTTTTTATTTTAATTGGTTATATTTTTGTTATTATTAATTAATTAATACTTTTTATTCTAATATCTTTTATTCAAGTTTTAATCTAGCAATTTATTTTATATACTCATATTTTTTGTTCTTATTAATTAATGAATAGTTTTTTTTTTTAATATTTTTTGTTCTAATTTTAGTGTAGCGATTTTTTTTATTTTGATTAGCTGTATTTTTTGTTCTTATTATTATGAATTATGAATGAATGAATGAATTAATTATTAAGAAATTAATTGTTAACGAATAATATTAATTAATTAAAATTTATTAATTAATGAATATTTATTAACTAATGAATATTTATTAACTAATGAATATTTTTAAATCTAATTTTAATCTAGCAATTTTTTATTTTAAGTTATATTTTTAATATTATTAATTAATTAATAATTTTTATTCTAATATTTTTTTATTCTAGTTTTAATCTAGCAATTTTTTATTTTAAGTTATATTTTTAATATTATTAACTAATTAATAATTTTTATTCTAATATTTTTTATTCTAGTTTTAATCTATCAATTTTTTATTTGATTTACTTATATTTTTTGTTCTTATTAATTAATAAATATTTTTTATTCTAATTTTAGTCAAACGATTTTATAAATTTTTAATTAGTTATATTTTTGCTGTTATTTATTAATTAATAACTTTATATTTTAATATTTTTTATTCTTATTTTTAATATCAAGTTTTTAAATTTTATATTTTTTGTTCTTACAAATTAATGAATATTTTTTTATTCTAATTTTATTGTAGCGATTTTAATTAATTATAGTTATCATATAAATTAATTAAAAAAATTTTATCCTAATTAACTGTTAATTTTTATCTTTTTATTTTATTCAATTATAATAATTCTTTTATTTTAATGTACTCCTAACCTTGATATATTAGCTTTCTGGTATATTAATCCAAGCGTGGAAAAAATGAAACAATTGAACTCATTTTAAATGAACACATAATGAAGAATAAAATATTGAACAATGATTGTATAACTATTTGAATAAGAAGCATCAATTATTTTCACAATTAGTAGGACACCATGAAATTGAATGCGCCCAAATCCAGAATATAAATTCTTTACTTAGATTTGTTACATAATGATAAGCCAGCATTCTTCTTGCCATATTACATTTTCCTTTTTTGCTTTTCTTTCCAATTATCTTTTATGCTGAGTAGAAATTTCTATTAGAAGCCATATATATTTATATCTATAGTATTCTACTGCTTTAACTTATTTATTCTAATTTTTTTCTGATTTTTAATTGTATTTTTTTCATTAATTAATGATTATTAATACGCTTTTATTAGTTTCACCTGTATGTTTGTTTGTAACTGAATCTTTGGGCTCGATTTTGCCCTACTTTAAGCGATCAGATTTAATTTAAACGTTGTAGACTTATCAAGGACCGACGACACTAAAATATTTCGATAAGTTTATTATCTCATCATGATTAGGATCGCCAGGATTAGTGATTTTATTTTTTAACTTATGAAGAGCAATTTAACCCATGTAGAATGAAACTACGTAAGACATTCAAACCTACGTGGGGCAGTGGCACTACGGATAACGCGCCTGACTACGTATCAGGATATTCCCTGTTCGAATTCTGGCTGGCTCGACATATTCGCATTTAACCTTTGTTTTACTCACAATTAAATTATTGTAAGAACTATAGTTCCAGTCCTCCGTACCTGGACCTCATTTAAATATTATAGTTTAAAAAACCCCCCAAAACACGCTTTTAGAGTTAAATCAAACTAAAAGTAAAAAATAATTGTTAACATAAGAATAAAATGACTGACGAGAAAATGAATGTCACTCTTCTAAAAGCGTGGGGTGCTCGATATCAATCGTTATAATTTTTCACTAGTTTCGTTCCGAAATGCAGAGTTAGTTTAAAAATGGCATACAAAGCACCCCACGCTTTTAGAACAGTGACAATAATTTTTCTCGTCAGTCATTTTATTCTTATGCTAACAATTATTTTTTACTTTTTAGTTTGATTAACTTTAAAAAGCGTGTTTTTTAATTTTTTTTATACTTTTAATTAGTTTTATTTTTTGTTGTTATTAATTTGTTGTTAATTAATAACTTTTTTTATCCTACTTAATTATAAATTTTCATCAATTTTTTATTTTATTCTAATTTAATAATTTTTTATTTTAATATAATCCTAACACTAGCATATTAACTTTTTGGTATCTTATTCATAGGGAAAAAACCAATTGAACTCATTCTAAAATGAACACATAACAAAGAAAAAAATCCTGAAAGATGATTGAATAATAAACATCAGTCCTTTTCCCCTTTAGTAGGTCACCATGCAATTGAAAGCCACCAAATCTATTATTTAAACTCTTTACTTTGATTTGTCACATAACGATATGTCAGCATTTACAATTGGTGCAGAGTGTGGCATTTGGACAAAGCTATACTATCAAATTTTACTCAAAACGAATAGCATGCATCTATGGTGGGCTCAACATTTGGCTGAGGAATGGCCCTCTCCTATTTGAACACGGTGAAAGAAGTTGAATCCAGGTAAAACAAAAAATCAAAAATCGAATTCGCAAACGTAATCAGAACAAAGTTAAAAAGAACCAGAACCCACATTTTGTACAAAATGGCTTGGTCGACAAAATTTTTGCCAAAACGTAAAGTTCTTTATATTGATAAATAGAAGTTTTTACTTGGATATTATTACATTGTAAAAAGAATTTAGTTTCAAAAGTGGGTGCAAAATTTGAATGCGATAGCAAATCATGAAACAGTTCATAACCCAATGTCAAAATTTTAAACAAAGAGAAAAACACAACGATCCAAATTCATGAAAGCTTTTAATAAAAATAAAAATAAAACTCTACTTTCTTGCCACCAAAATTAATCAAAATTTTTAGAATTATTATTTTTAGACTTTGAGAACTTACAATGTTACAGTTCGGGAGCCCTGATGACCGAGTGGCTAACGGTGGTTCGGAATCTTCGAATCTGGTAGTGGTTCGGAATCTATCTTAATCTACTTTAAACCGTAGGTCCCCGTTTAATATGATCGCAGAGCGTTGTCTTGAGTTTTAGTCTGTCTTCAGCTCTCGTGGTTTCCCGCTAAAGCGAAGCTGCATAATACCCTTAGCCATGGATTAGTCGCTTGTGAAAGGGTCTCTTGGACTTGGTGTAGGCTTTCACTGCACCAAGGGGGATTAGCAACAACAACACAAATATGATCTTCAAAAGTAGTAATTTTCCAATTTTTATTGTAATAGTTTATAATAACTTAATTAGTTTTTATTTTTATTTTTAAATTTAATTGTTTAACCTATAGACTCTAATTTTTTTATATTTATCATTACACAAAAAGTTAATTAAAAGTCTTCTAACAAGTTATTTCACAAAAGATATTTCTTAAAAACAAATTAAACATCTAAAAGCATTATATCCGTTGAAGATTGTAGCTGACAAACAAATTATCTTATAATACATAGCTGGAATGCTCATTTTCTCTACGTTTCCATTTCTGACATTTTCACAAATCAGTTTTTGTTTTTACCGTTAAGTGATTCCAACACATTAACGTCGAACAAAAGGATTCACTGGAGGGTAAAATGTATATTTCATGAAAAAAAAAAAAGGAAAGGGGTATTTTCATGATTAAAATGCATTCATTTTTAATATTAAAAAAAAATTATTTTCTTCTAGTGATTCATCGCCCAAGGGCAAAGTATAAAACTCAAGATTTATTTTCAAATGTTTCTATTGGCTATAATAGAACGATTCTCTATAAAACTTTTACTTTATGTTCGTTCCCATTGTGTTATCTTAAAAAGTTTCTTTCTTGAGCAATTCACATTTCAAGTGAGAAAAATTTCAATACTTCTCTGACAATGCTTTGTATCAGAATCTAAGAAAGTTTTAATTCAATTTAATATTCGTATATTTAAAAATAAAAG
Organism: Caerostris extrusa; assembly: GCA_021605095.1. Lineage (NCBI taxonomy): Eukaryota > Metazoa > Arthropoda > Arachnida > Araneae > Araneidae > Caerostris > Caerostris extrusa. The sequence goes on along the minus strand of BPLR01011437.1, from coordinate 3,782 downwards.
CTATTATCGTTTCATTACACAAAAATGAAAAAAAAAAACAACATTTTTTTTTTTTTTTCATTCCTTTGTGATTCGTTAACATTTTCCCACTCATTTTGCTTTTTAAATGCCATTTACTCAGCTTTTCTCTTTCGATGTAGATGTTTTTTTCAAATGTCTTTGCTTCACCTTCCCGCTTCTACTAACCAGTCATACACAATTCTTGCAGTGTTGACAGAAAGCAATAACTTAAAAAATCTGATAGCCGCTGGCGTATTTCAATTTATTGTGGGTGAAAATATTTTTCTAGACGAGCACACTTGGGAGTATAATAATATTCAATAATCCAAGAAAATTATGTGGCAATGGATCAGAATACTATAAAGAATTATCAAATCCAGTAGCCACTGAATTATCCCAAAATTTGATAACTCTAGAACTTCAAGAAGAATAAATTGTACAAATACGTTAAGTACCACACATTTTTATAGTCTCTTAATATACCAATGTTCGATAACTCCAGAAAAAGAAGAAGCAATTGTTCAAATACCAGAGTAATTGTTCAAATACCAGAAGTAATTGTTCAAATACCAGAAGTAATTGTTCAAATACCAGAAGTAATTGTTCAAATGCCAGAAGCACCAACATTTTCAAAAGCCATATGAATATATCAATGTTCGATAATTCCAGAACTTCATGAAGAAGCATTTCTTCAAATACAAGAAGCCCAATCAATTTCAATGGCCACATGAATATACCAATGATGGACAATTCAGAAATTCAGGAGGAAGCAATTGTTCAAATAAAAGAAGTACTACAAATTAAATAGAACATTAATATTAATAGAACAAAACATTTACATGAATGTTCGATAAATCTAAAACTTCATAAAATCAGTTCATGAAGAATTAATATACAGGTGTCATCAAATACAACGACCAGGTATTATTAAATTGCAAGGTATAAAATAGTGTGCACAAAATATGAATATGATAGCTAATCAAAAAAATTGTAAACAAAGCGAAAAATGCAATGAAACCATTTGATGAAAGCTTTTAATAAAAATAAAAATAAAATAGTATTTTTCCTGTGCACCGAAATAAGTCAAAATTTTTATAATGATCATTGTCAGAGTTTGAGACTTTCAAATACGAACTTCTAAACGTGCAATTTTTCAATTTTTTATTGTAATAGCTGTATAATAACTTAATTAACTTTTAAATTTCATTTTTAAATTTAATTGTTTAGCATTTAGGAAACTCTAATTTATTACTTTATCATTACATAAGAACTTTAAAAGTCTTCTAACAAATTATTCCACAAATAATTAATTGAAAACAAATTAAAAAATAATGATTCGTGGAAGAAAGGATAACTTTTGTTGCTATCAAAAAAATTATAATATGTAATTGGAATCTTTTATTTTCCCACGCTTCCAATTCTGACATTTTCAACATCATTTTTTTTTTTTTGTTTTGTTTTTCCCTTTAAGTGATTCCAGCACATTAACTTCGAACAAAAGGATTCACTGGAGGGTAAATTGTATATTTCATGAAAAAAAAGAAATGAAAGGGGTATTTTCATGATTAAAATGCATTCATTTTTTAATATTAAAAAAACAAATTTTTTCTTCTAGTGATTCATCGCCCACGGGAAAGTGTTTATAAACCTCATGATTTATTTTCAAAAATGTTTCATTTGGCTATAATAGAACGATTCTCTATGGAAGCTTTATTTTATATTCCTATCCATTGTGTGTCTTAAAAGATTTCGTTTTCCCAGTTCACATTTCAAGTGAGAAAAATTTCGATAATTCTATGACAATGCTTTGCATCGGAATCTATGAAAAGTTTTAATTCAATTTAATCTTCGGATATTTTAAAAGCTATTATCGTTTCATTACGCATAAATGATAAAAAAAAAAAAGGGCTTGCTTTTGTCGTTTATGTTTTTACTCCATTCTTTTGTAGTTCTTTAACATTTTCCACTCATTTCGCTTTATAAATGCCATTTACACAGCTTTTCTCTTTCTAAATTTTTTTCATATGTCAAATTTTTTATGTTTTCATATGTATTTTTCATTGCTTCACGTTCTGGCTTCTACTAACAAGCAACGCACAATCCGTGTGGTCTTTTCAGAAAATAATAACAGAAGAAAAAAAAATTCCGATAGCCTCTAGCGCATTTCAGTATATTGTGGGTGAACCTATTTTGCTGGACGAATACACATAGTATGCAATAACTTCTTAAGAGATTTATGAAGGAATGGGTCAGAATACTACAAGACTCATCAAATCCGAGTAGCTACGGGGAATATGCAAATTTAATAACTGCTGAATTTTCAGGAAGAAGCAATTGTTCAAATAAAAGAAGAACTACCAATTTTAATAGCCACATGAATATATCCATGTTCGATAACTCCAGAACTTCAAAAGAAGAAGCAATTCTAAGCAAAGAAATACATTTTAATAATATTCATTTTGTTAAATACATGAAGTTTGTGTTGACCCACTGAAGTGACAAAAGTCATGGGATACCGCAATATCGTGTGGCCTCCTTTCGCCCGGCGAAGTGCAGCAACTCGACGTGGCATGGACTCAACAAAGTCGTTGGAAGTCTTCTGCAGGAATATTGAGCCATGCTGTCTCGATAGACGTCCCATAATTGTGTTGATGGTGCAGGTTTTGGGCACGGAGCAGACCTCTCGATGATGTCCCATAAATGCTCGATGGGATTCATGTCGGGCGCGTCTAGGTGGCCAGATCATTCGTTGGAATTGTCCAGAATGTTCTTCAAACCAATCGCGAACAGTTGTGGCCGGTGACATGCGCATTGTCATCCATAAAAATCCCATCGTTGTTTGGGTACATGAAGTCCATGAATGGCTGACTGCAAGTGATCTCTAAGTAGCTGAACATAAGCATTTCCAGTCAATGTTCAGTCCAGTCGCACCAGAGGACCCAAGTCCATACCATGAAAAAACAGCCCACACCATTACGGAGCCACCACCAGCTTGAACAGTGCCTTGCTGACAGTTTGGGTCCATGGCTTCGTGGTCTGCGCCACACTCAAACCCTACCATCAGCTCTTACCAACTGAAATCGTGACTCATCGGACCAGGCCACGGTTTCCATTCATCTAGGGACCAACCGATATGCTCACGTGCCCACGAGAGTCGCTGCAAGCGATGTCGTTCTGTCAGTAAAGGCACTCGAGTCGGTCTTCTGCTGGAATAGCCCAAGAAAGCCAAATTTCTCCGCACAGTTCTAACAGACAAGTCCCTTGCCGTCCCACATTGATTTCTGCGGTTATTTGACGCAGTGTTGCTTGTCTGTTAGAATTTACGACTCTTTGCCGAACGTCGCCGGTCTCGGTCGTTAAGTGCAGGCGGTCGACCACTGCGCTGTCCATGGTGATGTTATGCCTTATGAAATTTCATACTCTCGGCACACTCTTGACACAGTGGATCTGGGAATGTTGAATTCCTAACGTTTCCGAAATGGCATGACCCATGCGTCTGGCTCCAACTAACATTCCGCGTTCAAAGTCTGTTAATTCCGTCGTGCGGTCATCATCACGTCAAAACCTCTTCACATGAATAGCTTGAACAGAAATGGCTCTGCAGCACTGCGTATACCTGTTCTACGCGATGCTACTGCCATCTGTATATTGCTATCCCATGACTTTTGTCACTTCAGTGTATGTTTTGATATTTGGTATACCTATATAATTGCTTGGTCATTCAGACATCAAGTTTTGCTTTTTTTTTTTAAACTATTTTCCACTACAATGGAAGCTACAGC